>JASANG010001748.1:0-55536 GCA_030248215.1 Enoplolaimus lenunculus | reverse complement strand
TCGTATTTTAATAGTTTTGTCATTTCATATTTACTGCAAAAAATGGTGAGTCAAACTGACTTCCTCCAAAATAGGTTCTACGGGTCTACACAAACTGAGTGTCTAATTCGTCTCCGCCAGAGTCAAACGTGCCACTCAGTTAGACGAATTTAAACTCTGGCTGAGTTGAATTTGACTCAGTTTGTATAGTCCCGTAAAGCCTATTTCGGAGGAAGTCATTTTCACTCGCCATTTTTTGCAGTGTACAGCTCGTCTCAATTTGTGCAAATATAATCACCGGATGCCGGGGGTTGACAAAGACACCGGCGATTGCCCTAAACTGTGTGACTCTCAAACTATTTTATCTTTCCGTTTCAGTCGAACGTACGCTGTTGTTACGCTCACAAATCCGCCGTTGATTTCAACCAAAAAATGTTTATTCCAACCGCCGGAAACGACATTTGCAGCATTCTCGATAGCTTTATTTATCACATGCTTCATAATACCGATTTTGTGTCAATGTGGCATCTATTCGCGTATAGTTTGCGTTATATACGCGCAACAAATACGGTTTGACCGGCAAGTAGCAACCGTAGTATTCTGGCAGGTAGCCCGCAAATCGATGTTACTCCTCGGGATTTACACGGTATGCTGGCTACCATACTGGACAATGGTAATGTGCAATTTTTTTAACATTCCCACAATTATTGTTCACGCGACGCCAGTTTCAATAACAATGCCGTATTTTGTCTATTTACTACCAAATTTAAGCTTAACTCTCAATCCTGTGCTGTACGCGTTAATGAATAAATCCCTTTGGCAAGGATTTCTCGAATTCCGCGGCTACGCACTTCGACGTTTGACACGATCTTCGTTGACCAATACGACGTGTTTGAATTCAATGAACCCTCGCTCGATGCTGACTGGCATAAGTAGCGGTTCGGTCGTATTTAACGGTTCAATTACACCGATAGCTTGTTGTAAATCTAGGGTAAAATCAAATATCGATGTTGTTGGAAAACACAAATGTAACCAAATGTCGTATCTACGACACAGGTTTAATCCATTCTCGGTGTTGACCTTTAAAAACACCACTAATATTCAACTAAATGTACTAAATAGTGTTCGAAGCACTAACGGTCCAAATGAATCATCAAAATCAGGCGTAACTGATGTCCAGACGCAAGCGGTTCCTTTAAGACTACTTTACATGCCGGTTACAAAGCGGACCTGCTCCGCTGCTGCTTGCGATGGCGGTATGCAGTCAGCGTTGAAACCAGTTTCGGATGAACATGACAGAACCAATCACCGCTACTGTAACCAGAGTGTAATCGACCAATCACAGTTGTCCAGTAAACCTAGCGACGCAATTGGTGAAACAAAGATAACGCAAGAGACTGACATTTTAGCAGTTGACGAGCCAATAGCTGACGAGTATGATGAAGTCTGTGCTGTTACAACTTCTGGTAGTCATTGTTATGATTGGGTAAACGATATTTTTAGCGGAGAAACTAAATTGACAAACACAAACCTGGCAACCAGTTCCAACAACAGAAAAAGTTTAAATGCCGGTCAAACTATAAACTGTTTGAGTTTCAACAGTAGCAGTTTGGCAGCTACACACAATTTTGAAACTTTCAATGGTATATATGAGAAAAACTATCTAAAAACAGCAAAAACTGAGTTAACACAACGAAAACGCTATAAAGAAACTGACAGTAACGCCGTTACGGTTCGAGAAATCTTTAACCAAATCCCTCGCGAAACATCAAATAAATCATCGAATGCTTCGCAGGTTGACACGCAACAACGGTTCGTGCGCAATTCAACCCATTCATTGGAACACAAAACACGGAATGAAAACGCGACAACTGGTGAAAAACAGCTTTTGGGCAGAATATCAAGCGCTCCTAAGGCACTTGGTTGGCCAACGTCGAAGAAAAATCAATGCTATACGCCGATATTAATACAAAATCAGACGCCAACAAGATCGCATGGTGCATCTTCGATCCTACAAATAACTCATCATTTACGTATTAAATACGAAAAACGAGCTGGTAATATAATTTATTTGCTAAGTGATGATGACGGCAGTTTCAATAGTTCCAATGATTGTATGCTCTGAAGAATAGTTTAGGGGAAAAACAATCACTAATAAAAGTGCTAAACACGACTGAATTCACAATTGAACAACCGGTAAAGGCCTAATTACGACGACGGATTTTGGCTATAAATAAATGGTGGAACTCTGGTGGTAATCACTTATAGAAGGTGGTGCTATTTGTCTGGTAGGCAGATGACAGTTTGGAAATTGTAGAAGATTGCAAACGGTACCAGATTGACAGCGCGGATCTTGAAAAAATCAGCTGGTTGAGGGACATTTCGTTGAGTAACGGCATTGCAACATTTTCGACCAGCTAAAATCAAAACTGCATGCTTCTGGCATGGTTTGCAATTGGCAGCTTATAAGCGACAAGTTTAGTTTTTTTGCAAACTTCGAATATACGAATAAATATGTTATAAGTGAATATCTTTGGTCGAATTGTGATTAGCAAGTTTACATGTCTTGAACAACGTTACGCTGATGGTAGTGGTGATGATTGTAGATGAGCAATAGCTTTGAAGATGGTACACTTTAAAAAACATTTGCCGGTCAACCTACTCGTTTATAGACCAATCAGAAACCTGGACGCCCCTTAAAGTAACATGAGCCGAAAACAGCGTTTACTATGTTGTCTTCTGTGAGTTGTGACGACAATCAGTGACATCTTTAAAAAATTTCAATTTTTGGGTACCAGTGGCAAAAAATTTAAATTCTTAAAATGAAATACTTAGGCAAATTGGCACTGACTGTTCACACCGTGGTGAAATCATTTTTAGTATTTGATATGGTTAATATGCGTTTCGATTTCGACGATAATTCTGGTATTGTTGTATTAAGTTGACTTTTGCGTAAACATCTGTTTAAATTCAACTATAACCATTTATACACGTGAAGTGTGCTTCAAAACAGCGACCTTTTGGTGATTTCACAAAGAAGATATAATAGTAAATCGCCTTGAAAGCAACGCGTCAATGGTCAATGCTTGTTGGTGGAGATGAAAAATATCTAAAAATATGATATGAAACTGATGGCCAATCTTTGCTTTAACGGGCGTAACAGTAAAGCGTATTCCTAAGCCTAAGCCTATAAGCGTTGCAAAAATTTGTTCCTATGCCTAAGCCTAAGCCTAAACCTAAGCCTAAGCCTAAACCTAAACCTAAGCCTAAGCCTAAGCCTAAGCCTAAGCCTAAGCCTAAGCCTAAGATTAAGCCTAAGCCTAAGCCTAAACCTAAACCTAAGCCGAAGCCTAAGCCTAAGCCGAAGCCTAAGCCTAAGCCGAAGCCGAAGCCGAAGCCTAAGCCTAAGCCTAAGCCTAAGCCTAAGCCTAAGCCTAAGCCTAAGCCTAAGCCTAAGCCTAAGCCTAAGCCTAACCATAAGCATAAGCCTAAGCGTTGCAAGAATGGGTCGATCTGGTGGTCTTAAACCTCGTTTGGGTCCGTCTGCAACACATCATCCCAAAGGAACTATGGACTCAACGCGGTCGTATAATTTTGCGCAAGTAAGCAAAATTAACACAGCACATAGCCAGACGGGGTCAAGAAGCTGGTCAGCCTCATTGGAGAAATTTTGCCCCACCTCCTAGAAAATTTTTAACTTTGCTTGTAAGTCATTAAAAACCGTTGTGTGCCTGTCCTGAAAAATGTTTATCCCGTCTAGCAAGCTGATCTGGCTAAGAACCTATATTGGAGCCGTCAAAATACTCGGCGGTTGGTGTATGCAAGTGGGGCTTTAGAGCAGAGTAAGCTACAGGTTGACAGAGTGATACAATTACGCAATATTTTCTACTTTTATCTTCATTTTTTAAAAAAAACTGATTTGGGAGCTCAGGGGGGATGCAGCAGCACCCTCTTTCACATGCCTACCAACGTCCATGAGCACACGCAACGATATATATAGACATATATACATACGTATATATACGTATGTATATATACATACGTATATATGTATGTTTATATATGTATATATACATACGTCTATATATACGTATGTATATATATGTATATGCGCCACGTAGCCCGCCTCTCCAACTGCGTTTTTCGTCGACTATATATGTCGACCGTACAACACAATGTGCATTGCTTTTATTGCATATGCACCAGGACAAGCATGTCTCACATGCTTACATGCCCTTATTTTCAACAAGGTCGTCCCTTGACCGTCCATCCTATTTTCGACTGGATACCGTGTTCATAGCGCGGCAGATTGCCATTGCGTCCACGGAGTAGCCCCCATGTCAGTCTAGGTAGGAACCGGGACATCAAACCTTTTTACTAAGCAGCTGGAAAAGCGGGCTAGAGCGGGGATCGAACTCTTCGCCTAGGAATCCTTAAGCGAGCACTCTACTACTGCGCCACGTACCAGGCGAGTTCATCCCTTACTGGTCTTAGTCTGCAGGTTCGATCTCTGAGTTTATACGATGAAGCCCATCGAACTGGCTGCTTTCAGTACCGAAGTTCAGTTAAAACTTTATTAATAAGAAATTAAGTAACTCGTAATACAAGAACCAAGTAAGAATAAGAAAACAACAAAACCAAGTAAAGAAAATTGGCCCAATAATTTAACAGTTTCGCTGGTTTCATGTATATATACTTCGTCACCTTAAAACCTTGGATTCGCAAGCGAGATTATGCGAAAATTTTGTAAAATTTAATTTTGCCGAAACCTAATTTTTTTGTGACTACACAAACTGAGTCAAATTTGACTCCGCCAGAGTCAAATTCGATTCGCTGAATTGCTCAGTGAGCTCAATTTGACTTTGGCGAAGTCAAATTTGACTCAATTTGTGTAGTCAGGAAAAGCCGATTTACGAGACAGTCAATTTGACTCCCCATTTTTTACAGTGTACGTTTGAAGCTGAGCGTAAAATCATAGCGACTACTTATATGCCACACGGTGACAAGATTAAAGACTTTAATAAACGAGAATTTACTTAATCATGTATCAGCGCGTCAAATACTATTATTTAACTTTCAAATTGTGAAATGTTTTTACTAATCACTTTAGGTTGACTCTGTGTTTTAGACAAAAAATTGACAAAATTTTTTGCACAAAAGTTTCTTTTTGACCTTCATTTTTGGCCGCTGTAAAACGAAGTGAACAACACTGCAAACGTAATTGTTATACTGTCATACGCCGGCGAAAATTACACCAAAAAGTTAACTTTCAAACTAGTGAACAAAAACCAATACAATGAACCAAAAAAGCAACAACGAAACGAGGAAAATTGACGATAAAACTAATAGTTACAATTTGGATGCTATTTTTTAAAAAACAAATTGTTGTGCAACTCTTATACTATAAAAGCAAAACCTTAGTGTTTTATTAATATTTTTAGTTGCGTTTACAAGCGATTTAAAACTACAAATTCAGATCAAACTATCTTGCAAACTATGCTAGTTTATATGGTCAGATTTCAAAATTTATCTTTACACACCCGTTACTGTTACTGTATTGACCCGAATAAGAGGGGAGGGCTAATAAAAGGGGGTCCCCATTTTGAGTACTAATCAATAGCAGTCCGTGAAAAATAGCATCCAAATTGTAACTATTAGTTTTATCGTCAATTTGCCTCGTTTCGTTGTTTATTTTTTGGTTATTGTCTTGGTTTCTAATCACTAGTTTGAAAGTTAACTTTTTGGTGTAATTTTCGCCGGCGTATGACAGTATAACATTTACCTTTGCAGTGTTGTTCACTTCGTTTTACAGCGGCCAAAAATGAAGGTCAAAAAGAAACTTTTGTGCAAAAAATTTTGTCAATTTTTTGTCTAAAACACAGAGTCAACCTAAAGTAGATTAGTAAAAACATTTCACAATTTGAAAGTTAAATAATAGTATTTGACGCGCTGATACATGATTAAGTAAATTCTCGTTTATTAAAGTCTTTAATCTTGTCACCGTGTGGCATATAAGTAGTCGCTATGATTTTACGCTCAGCTTCAAACGTACACTGTAAAAAATGGGGAGTCAAATTGACTGTCTCGTAAATCGGCTTTTCCTGACTACACAAATTGAGTCAAATTTGACTTCGCCAAAGTCAAATTGAGCTCACTGAGCAATTCAGCGAATCGAATTTGACTCTGGCGGAGTCAAATTTGACTCAGTTTGTGTAGTCACGAAAAACCAATTTCCCAGAGAGTCAATTTGATTCCCCATTTTTTACAGTGTAGCCACCTAACAGTATTAAACCGACTCAATACGTTTTGTGAAGGGTTCTATATGCCGCAGCAATCACTGATAATACTACAGTTATCAATCGATCAAACACCAAGGACCAGGGTTGACACAAGTGACGCTTTTTTCAAAAAGTTCACTATGCTTGCGCAAAAATATTAGGTTTCGGCAAAATTAAATTTTACAAAATTTTCGCATAATCTCGCTTGCGAATCCAAGATTTTAAGATGACGAAGTATATATACATGAAACCAGCGAAACTATTAAATTATTGGCCAATGTAAACAACAGCGGCGGAACAGTATTATAACCATATTCCTAAGCCTAAGCCTAAGCCTAAGCGTAAGCGTAAAAATGACCATATTCCGAAGCCTAAGCCAAGCAAAAAATAGTCTAAAGCTTAAACTTACTCTACTGCAGTCGCACAGAAAAACGTTCCGCCCCTGATCTTTACATGGGTAAATTATTGATATCACCAAAGTCTGTTGCAAACGTTTGTGATCGGTCAATTTTGTCTTTTTTGCAATTGTGCTAAATGAATCCAACTAAAACAGTTGAATGCAAAGCTGCTAAGCTCTTTCATCAATGTTAACACTTTTTAACTTGAAGATATATATAATGGCTGGGTTTCCAAAACCTTACTTAAGTACGACTTAATACTTAAAAGCACGTGTACTCAATTGCGATTTCAGAAACCCAGCCATTATATATTATATTTTGAGATGTATGCACTACCGATTGCCAGTCTGTTACAGCCACCGTGGCATTATTAAGAAGATTGTCGAAAAATTGTTTCAAGGAAAAATTTACACAATTTCAAACTTGCAGGCAACCCTAGGTAATTAGGTAATTGCAACGAAAAAAACAATTAATGCAACTGGTAATACAGCGAATTTTACTGGTTGAAAATTGTGGTCTGATATATGTTATTTAGTTGCGAAATTGATTAAAACATGGTATGGCATACGAAGTGGGCACTGATGGTTACTTTGTATGGATTTGTAAACATCTTTGGTGTGCAGTTGTATGAAGTGCAAGGTAAGTATCGGCAAGCTTCAAACAAGAATTCTAGAAGTTTTCTAATATTTTCCTACACAGAACTTCCCATAAGCTTATAGGTACAAACTATGTTAGCTGGATTATATGTACAAAGCGCTGAGAAATGCAGTTTTAATACGAGTGCGCAGTACAAACAAAATCCCCGCCTAAACGGCAGAGCGACTCTCAGGCTCGAGTCGCAAATCTATGATTTGAACCGAGCCGGAAATTAACACTTCCGCCAATCCCGTAACACACTGCATTATGCTTAGTGAGTATTTTGTGACAGCTCCTGTCAGACCCGGTGCGTCCCTTATAGGTATGTCACCATTTTGCCAGTCTGCAAACTCAATTTGTTGGCGTACAAATGCAGGGTCACATCCATTCCATACCAGCTCGAAAGTTTAGCTTGGTTGTATTGCACACCATGATCTTCTGAGCACTAAAAATCACTAATGTGCCAAAGTTTTATTTGGTACCCTTATAAAGGAACAATTTGTTGATGGCTATTAAAGGTAACAACTATTTAACTGGATCGGGAATTAGTACCCGTATTGTGGTGTGCGTGTAGTACATATTACCAGTTTCCCCCTTTTATTTGGGTCCCTACAGTAACCGCATACCAGTGCAGTAGTTTATACTTTATTTATTTTGTCATTGTTTTATGCGTAATTTACTGTAATTCGTTGAGACAGGTGAAAATATACATGCATTAAATTTATTAATGTTTCAGTTTCGATTATCTAAAATTCAAAAGTTTGCTTATTAAATGTCACGTTTAAAAATCCATTTAACCGGTTCAAGCTAAACAATCGGGCCCGTAGCTAAAAGAGAGTCAGGGGTTGCTCAGTTGTCCTGGGAAAGTTTTGCCCTCCCCCTAGTAAATTGTCAATGTTGCTTGTAAGCCAACGAAAACCCATATATGCCTGTCAAAACTTTTTTATCCCGTTGTGAGTAGGTTAGGGACATGTAAAAATAAAATATGTTGAAATTTTGAATTTAATTTTTTGGGCAGTGTTACAATATCCAAAATTAACGAATGTTATTTTTTTGCCGTAATGTTTTTGTTGCATTTGATACATTAGGCTATTCAGTAGCAGTTTTTTTAGTCTGGGCAAAACTGAAAAGCTAATTGGTTCAGACCAAATAGTAATTTGCTTTGGCATACTACATTTGTTTAGATGACAGTAATATTATAAATCACAGTAGTGTTGTATTTTCATTTCAGATGACGCAAGGCACGACCGAGTCAAACGCGCTGGTTATGGTCCGGTCAATTTTGAGTTGGAACATGTAATACTTCCAGATGCAAACCGATTGCTGTTTTCAGAGTTTGGAGATGGTTATACATTTGTAAATGTTCAAGATTTGGGATTCGCTGGTTTGTTACAAGGTATCGCGGAAGGACTTAATTTTGATCTTTTCGGGATGTTGGGAAATGAAGGATACGGGGGGTACGGAGGAGGATATGGGAGTAGCGGGAGCTACGGTGGGTATAATGGGAACGGATACGGTAGCGGTGTTGGAGATGGGACGTTTGACCTTGATACTCTGTTATTGTTTTCATTGCTTGGCACCAATTATACTGCGATAGTTAACCGAACACTGATATTTGTCAAACCGTATGGATCCAGTGGTGATGGATATGCAAGCTCCTCAAATGGATATGCAAGCTCCTCAAATGAAGACTATGGCAGTCATGAAAACGGAAATGGAACAAACGGAGGAAACGGAAATGGGAACAACGGAAATGGATCCCGTAAACGTCAAAGTGTGTCAAGAAAGCGGTCACCGTTGTTATCATTATTCAGCAAAAGAAAATCATCTCGCAATCGTCAAAGTCGAATGAACTGGCCCAGATTGCCACATCGAGCAAGGATGCCGTACCAGCAGCATCCGCAAGGAGTAGTACCAAATGGACCGCATTTGATGCCTCGTCAGACTCCCGCGTTTTCTGCCCAACCTATTATGGGAATGGCAGCTGAAAATCGCATACGACACAGGTTTCCAAGGTCTAGCGGATACAATAAAATGCCTCCAACCTTAGCATACGCAAAACGGCTGATTCCGCCTCCAGGATATGCATTCACAGGGCTCAATGCTGAATCACGAGGATTATCAACCGGTAAACAATCGCGACGGCGACCGCCAAAACTAGGCATCGAACACAATATCATGTCGAAAGGATTAAATGCTGACGCTGGCTTACTAGCTCCTGTAGGATACAGTGTTGGTCGACTCAATGCCGACACTGCTCGACATTCAACTTCTAACAATGTAAGACGATCTCCGGAATACGGCGCCCCGTCGTATGACGGAGATGGCAACGGTGACGATTCTGTTAGTTTTGATTTGGAAACACTGCTTACTCTTGCGCTGCTTGGTGTCAATTTGAGCGACATTTTAAACACTTCAATAGATCCGCCGCAAACAACTGGCGACCTTTGCATGGACGCGGTGCCGTTTTGTTTGATGTGGTTCGCAAACGGCTACTGCGATCCTGGTGTTAACTGGTAAGTAAAATATATTTTTAAATTTTTTGAAATACTTTAAAAATGTTTAAGCGCTGAAGTGAACTTGTCATTCAACGTTAAAGAGGTATAAATTGTAATTTCCTACTAAAAACGAACAAATTACATTTTCACTCTCGAGCAAGTTTTTTATTTGCCTTCACCATATTTGCAAACTATAAATTAAATGAGGTTTGTATGGGGTGAAGGATTGTAGAGGCGCCATTTGATTTGCTAATCGAAACAACAGAAATAAGAACAGCATTATCCACAAAACGTAATCGATTACATATTACGGCACACGCTCACACGGCACCGTTTGTATACTGTATAAACCTTGTTTGATTTATAGTTTGCAAATAGCCTGCAGGAAAATTTGTTGTATAACCCAGTTTCCTCGAACATAGCCAAGCCTGAACAACCAATCACAAACAGTTTGCATTCCAGCAGCTGTTTGGTCTGTACAATCCTCCAGTCAAAAGCAGTTTGCATTCCAGCAGTTTTTAGAGATACCCTGAACTGCAATTGTCGTTTCAGACGTCCCAGTTGCCAACTTGGGCAAATAGCTATTTGGGGTACGACATATATACATATATATATTTATATATACATATATATGCCAGGGAGCGACCGAGTATCCTTCTCAGGCAAAAAAACGCCATCCGGAAGAGGTATTTTAAATTGCCGGATGTATTTTTAAAACTTCAAAAGTTGCAACCATCATTTGCATTTATACCAATTACCATGACATTGATTGACTTACTTTCACATATTTTTTTCTGTCATGCATGTAATGTAAATGTTTGCATGTGCCCGTGTACGTTCACAATCTTTATTGGGTTACAATAACGCTGGTAAACGTGACAATCATGACCAGAGTTATTTCGCGTAATAGTTTATATCTCAACACATTCATATTACAAAAGCTAAGCCTAAATTTCAACGAAAAAATAAGTCTATAGCTAAGCCTACGAATAAGCAAAAATAATAACCTTCATTTCAAGCCACCACTATTTTAGGACTATTTAGGGAAAACTGGATGCCCTTAAAGTAACATGGGCCGATCAAATATTGCAACTAGAAACGACGCTGCAAAACACAAAGAATAATGGAATACTTTCGTTGTTAAAGTGTTAATAATGCATATTTTAAGCTTTGTCACGTAAACACTTTGGACAACTTAAGCCATTTAAGGAAGAATTGATAGCTGCGTGTGATATTTCAATGCAATCTAGTATTAAATTTGAATTAATTACCCAGCTCTGGCTTCGGCCAGATATTAGATTATCCGGCTCCGGCTTGGTCATTTTTTGGAATACGGTCGCAACCTGAACACTCTCTTCGAGGCACAAACTTTTTCCTGCCAAGTACTTGAATGATACCCTTTTGTTCGGCATAGATATTGTACACTTTAACAATGTTCAAAATGAACAAATTAAATAGCAGTCCTGGCTTGCGGCTTATACTCAAAAACTCTGTCCTCGGTCCGAAGATACATAGCCTTAGAATGAAATCCCGACTACACCCGTAATTCCAAATACCCATTTAACGGCGTAGTTGGGAGTTTATATGGCAGGGAATAAATCTCATCGCGAATTTTTCGCGCACGTCCACAGCGGCCAACGGAAATCTGCTGTCTCTAAAATTTATTAAAGGCTATAGGCTGGGTTCCTGAAATCTTATTTAAGTATTTACTTAAGTTGCACATAAGTAATTAAGTCGTCGACTTAGGTAAGTATTTAAATTTTCGAGCAAAAACAAACGCCAAATGTAAGCCACTGTGTAACAAGAAAGTTAAAAATTTGCTTTATATTAAGGAGGGATCAATAGTCTACAATTTCAATTTGAACAAAGCTTGTATGCTTAAATAGTAAATTTGTAATGTATCAAATTTAATCAGCGACGAAAGTACTTAGTTCCCTTGAGTACGCTTTTAAAAATGACAAAATGGTTAAAATGGCATTTTCTGATGTGTAACTTGGTGTTTCGGGAAGGAATATGTAGACGATTCAAGATTCGCCGCCGACTCTTCGACCCGTAGTGGGTCATACCAGTGCTTCGTCAGTAGTCGGTTGCAGACACCGTCTTGGGTAACACGCCAGATTGCTTGCCGTTTGCTCTATTCCGCACGCGTCACATTTCTTTACTTCTTTTACTGTAGTGACCCGATTAAGAGGGGGTAATAAGAGGGGGTCCCCATTTGGAGTCCCAATAATAGGAGTCCGTATCCCTAAAAAGAGTCTGCAAGCAGATAGAGTCTCTTAACCCAAATTAAAGTCCATAAATATCAATTATCGCTAATTGTAGCGCATAAGTGACTCCAGGATCAAGTCAAGTTGTGTTCGAAACTTTAAAGCATACAAGTTTTGAAAGTCACATTCCATAGTATAACCTTGTAAAAAACGTTTAATTCAACGAATAGTTGCAATACCGAATATACGTCAGTAACGAAGGGCGGCGAAGGGCGGGTTAAAAATAAATAACAGTCCGTGACCGAATAACAAGGGGGTACCATTTGGAGAGGCCAAATAAATATCAATCCCCCTCTCTTATTCGGGTCACTACCGTACACACATAATCATCATCCATTGCGTAATATTGTTTTCATCATGATCATCATCATCATCATACATTGCGTTATATTGTTTTCAGGTGGGTCTATACTCATTGTGAAAGAACGTGCCGGAATTGCCAGCAAATTACAACCCCTCCGGATAATCGCGGCTAAACGATGATTTGACAACAAATTAAATTTGATCGCTGTTTTAAAATTGAAATCAATCACATTCAGGAGCTTTGTTGAGTAAAAATATAAAACCTAAGGTTTAATATTAACAATTCTGATTGCTGAGCAACGACAACTTCTACTAGATGCCATTGACTATATGATTTCAAAGTTTAATATTTAGCTGTTGTTTAAGCATGAGAAAAGTACGACACTTGGAAGGTTGATTTTGTATACAGCAACGATTAAATTTGTTCAACAGTTCAACTGCAAAACAGCACAAACTTGCTTTGGGTATTGTGCATTATTCGCAAACGTGTGTATAGCTTCACTAAAAATATACTTAAAATTAAGTAAAACTGTTACCGAATTAAGTGTCGGTTTTACTTACTATGGTGCTTGGCAAAGTTTTACTTAATGTGAAGCAAACACAAAATTTTTAGCTTTATATTTACTTAATTAATCAGGAAATGACAGCAGTAGTTTTACTTATTTACATTATTTAAGCAAAGGTTTACTCAATATTTAGTACAGTTATACTTAAAAAAAGTTAGTAAAATATAACTATAGTATTTTAAGTAGAGGGCTTCTACAGTGAAAGTTGGTGATTGGCCGAGTGACTTGTGAACCAAAAGTATTTAGCATACAAAATTTGGTTGTAATTTACTGTTCTAACTTTATCTGTTAATACTACGCAGCAATAGTTGTTACACTCATTTGAGAATACGGCCAGAGGTATTAAGTGAAATTTGTCCCAAAAATCCATTTTAGTGCTATATATTCATAAATTTCCATTAAACACTGGCTATCTGTACTCATTCTGCAAACCTTGCTTCGTCAATTTTTAGCGATATTCTGTTTTTAAAAATTAAAAATACATTGCGACAAAGATGAAAAATCCATTTGGTTCTTAGGTTTT
Organism: Enoplolaimus lenunculus; assembly: GCA_030248215.1. NCBI lineage: Eukaryota > Metazoa > Nematoda > Enoplea > Enoplida > Thoracostomopsidae > Enoplolaimus > Enoplolaimus lenunculus. Next base: position 42,088 of record JASANG010001748.1, on the reverse strand, counting down.
TTGATGCTTTCAGGGAACGTTGATGATGCCACCTTGATACACTGAAAAGCTATTGTCCCGTTTCGCTAGAGTACACATGCTTAACATTCCTTTGTCAAATTTGTGAACGCCGAGTAACATTTATTTGAACGCAGGCCATTACAATATCAGTACTGTTCAAATTAACCGTTCATGCGGGGTTCACGTTATAACCGGGGCAGCTTGGAACACGTTTTGTTTCTATAAGACTATTGGGTAACATTTAGTATGCTTATAGACCCACTATCGTATCCAAAAGTCGTATTTGTCTGCTATCACCATGTGTGCATCAGCTTTTGTTTTCAATATCACATGATATTCGAGGTATTGTCTGCGAATATCATATGATATATTTTCAAATGTCTGTATACTTCAGGTAACATACCAAAATTGTCCTGGTGAATATCGTATTTGACTAGAATTTGAAATTTGAATTTTTGAATTCTGACGCGGTGGTTCTAAGGGATTTTGCGTTGGAAACGATTTTCGCGCGTGTATTTGGTGTGGTTTGTTAGCTAATGTCATATGACGTTCGAGTTTTGTCTGTTGACCCGATGTAAGAGCCCGAATTTTAAACGTTGACGTCAAATCAACATGCGGACCAACCGTGACCCGCTTGTCCCGGTTATAACGTGAATCCCGCATGACACGTCCACGAATTCTAACACAGGTTGAAAAACATTTAACACTTGCGTTCTATTATTAAATGGCGTCGGCAAAATTGTCTCATCGCAAAAAAGACTATCTGGCAACCAGCTGATACGAGAATCGCGTTTCTCAATTCGCACCTTTTCAAATTTAAGCAATAGTGACCGTCCAAATTAATTTCACTGTACTCATAGGATCTAAACTTGTTGATTGACAAAATCAACGCAAAACTATTTAGCATACCATTTGTATACCTTTCCTTTCTATTTTACTAAGCTTGGTAAAGTTTTAGTTGCGCAGCAGTTTATAAGTCATTGATTCTCAGACACTCACCATCTGCAACAGAATTACGAAGTTTTTCGTTTGTTAATTAAGCAGAATGTTTTCGTATCTGCTGTTCGATCTCCAGCAACACTTTTGAAACTAACCCTTGAAACTTAAAAATTTTGCAGTCATATTCTATGTACCCCGTGCATTTTAAAAATTTACTGGATGATATATTGCAGAAACTGCATTAATGGTACAGCCAGAGAGAATTTTGTTGCGCAGATAAAACTTCAGCATCGAAAGAGAAAAATAACCAATACTAATCGTTCAACTTTGCGCAATGTGTAAGAGAGCTAAAAAGCATAAAAATCTATAAAAATTTACTAATTATAGAACTATCTTGTCTAAATGCTATAAAACTGTTGTAAACAAAGAACAGCATTTGTATTATAATAGCTGCCTGTCGAGAATAAGCACTTGCTCACTAAAAATATACTTAAGTAAAACTGTTGCCGAATTTATGTGTTGGTGTTACATACTATGGTATTTGGCAAAGTTTCACTTAATTTTAAGCAAACACAAAATTGTTAGCTTTACATTAACTTAATTAATCAGGGAAATGACAGCAGTAGTTTTACTTATTTACATTATTTAAGCAAAGATTTACTCAATATTTAGTACACTTATACTTTAAAAAAGTTAGTAGAATATAACTAAAGTATTTTAAGTAGAGTGTTTTTACAAAGTGTATGAACCTCGGTTTCAAGGTACCAATTTAAATGAGAGGACAGTCATTTTTTGGTCTATGCAAAGATCAGGGGCAGAACGTATTTCTGTGGGACTGCATTACTGTAAGCTTTAAACTATTTTTGCTTACAATTATGCTTAGGCTTAGGCTTTGGCTTAGAATATTCTTATTCTAATGTTACAGCCCTTTTGTATACATTGGTTCTTACATTTAATCTCAAACAAGACTTTTTCTGTATAACATTCCATGCCATGGTCAATCGATATGTATTTACTATTTCTCATCGGTCTGTACCCATTGAGAACTTCAAACAAAGCTAAGTGTCCTTTGAAGTAGTTTGGGCGAATGTAAAGAACAGGGGCGGAACAGTATTATACAAGCATATTCCTAAGTCTAAACCTAAGCCGAAGCCTAAGCGTAAGAATGAGTTTATTCCTAAGCCTAAGCCTCAATCGTAAGCCTAAGCGTAAGAATGAGTTTATTCCTAAGCCTAAGCTTAAGCCTAAAGCCAAGCAAAGAAATTAGTCTAAAGTTTAAGCTTTCTCTATTCTATTCCCACAGAAAAATTTCCGCCCCTATTCTTTACATGGGCCGATGTTTGGATCCGCGTGTAAATTCTGCGAAATAATGGACGTTTGTTATTGAAATTCCACCTTTCAAAATGTTGGACTACGGACGGCTCTGATCGGTTTGCTATTAAATTTTTTTTGTTTTAATGTTTGTTATGCTTTTTATTGTTGTCTTGTTCATATATGCACGCACAGTTACAGTTGAAATATAACAAACAACATAACATTGTCACATGTGGACCAGAAATAATAAAATCAAAGGACACATTTTGGTTATCGCCACAGCCTTGTAGGTGGCTGTGCCACATTTAAACCTATTTCAAACTAAAACTAAAATATAAAATAAAACCCTATATCAAAACCACACCTTAAGGGAGTCCCTGGCTCCACCTAGTCTCTCTTAGAACTTAAGTTAGGCTTAGGCGTTGCTACAAGGCGTAGAAATTTGTAAAACTATGCTATGGCGGCTGTGTCCGCAATGTAAACTTACCTGGGCCCTGCGTGGCCATTCAGTACTCGTTGAATATAGTTGCATTGATGTTTGGCCTATTTTGCGGATAAGGACATAGCTAGGCTATGTCAGCACCAATATGGTGCTTTGTGATATGAGTGTCTAATATTGTTGTTGTTGTAGCGAAAGTGTACCGGATGTGTGGCTCTGGACCTCAACCGCATTGCGGACACCCAATTGTGGGTGTCGGCAAAAATGCAAATGAGGTCGAGATGCCGAAATGGGTAGCCAGGACCGGAATCAGTCTTGGTTTTGGAGCGAGTCAAATCGGTCGTCTAATTTTCTGTTGGAAGCGTACATATTATACCTACAGTTTTCGAGTTTTGCGTTGGCGTATTTGGGTTGAAGGCGGAAGTTCTTAGTAAGTAAGGTTGAATTGAATTCGTGTAAGAATAGTCACGGTGGCATAGGATGTGAAGGAATTACGGCATTACGGTGTAATCGGCATTGCGCAAGGCGCAGAATTTACCCAGTATCGGATACTGGTGTCATGTGCTAAAGGAACTTGGGGTATTAAAGGAAACCTGGGAAAAAGTAGTCTAATAAATCTAACGGGGTTAGATTTATTATTCTACAACGGCTAGGCCAAATCTAACGGGGTTAGATTGGTCGGAAATTTGGTGTAACTCTAACGGGGTTAGAGTACACGGTTTTACGGGGTGTAATTCTAACGGGGTTAGGATTGCACGGATTCTGGAAAACGGTAAAAGTATTGGGTACGGTAAAGCCAGTGGCTGGACTAAACCAGATTCAGGCGTCGGCTTTAAGGATTCCGGCTCGGGTTGCCAGTTAAATTGCATAACCTGTAATTTGCTGGTGTTAATATTGAATATTTGGTGTCATACGGGTTTCGGGTTTGGATTTATAATAAACATTTACCGGCCGCGTTTTACTAAATCAGAGCGATAAGCATACATCGAGATAAAGAACATAACCGGCGATACAGGATACCGGCTTAAGGCAAAATCACGAACTTCTCACATGGTGACCACGACGGTCTCAATGCTGATTTAGTTGGTGGTCGGTGTGAAAGGAAATAGTTGGAAAAAGGAGAAAGGAATTTCTGGGTGTAAAAGGAAAAGGCTGTTATTGGAAACACAGGATCGGAACGATCGTGTTGCGGAAAATAACAGGGAATACAGACTGAAAAGGAAACTGGGCTGTGAGTATCTACTGCGCGAAAGGGCAACAGATACTGACATTACTGGATAGTACAGGCAAAAGGCTGTTATTGGAAACACAGGATCTGAACGATCGTGTTGTGGAAAATAACAGGGAATACAGGCTGAAAAGGAAACTGGGCTGTGAGTATCTACTGCGCGAAAGGGCAACAGATACTGACATTACTGGATAGTACAGGCAAAAGGCTGTTATTGGAAACACAGGATCTGAACGATCGTGTTGTGGAAAATAACAGGGAATACAGGCTGAAAAGGAAACGGGGCTGTGAGTATCTACTGCGCGAAAGGGCAACAGATACTGACATTACTGGATAATACAGGCTGTGAATTAGTTCGACAGTTACACTTGAGGCTGTGCCGCAAGTACGTGGAACTGATTCAGGAGTTAGCGGATTGAAATCAGGCTGAAAAGGAAATCGGGCTGTGAGTATCTACTGCGCGAAAGGGCAACGGATACTGACATTACTGGATAGTACAGGCTGTGAATTAGTTCGACAGTTATACTTGGGGCTGTGCCGCAAGTACGTGGAACTAGTTCAGGAACAGGCGAATTGAAAGTGAAAATTCTCGGGGTGAAGAGACGAAAATTGGAAAAAACGGTCGGAAACTGGTGAAATTGGCATACTTAGGAACTATTGTGTTCGTAAGTACCGGGCTAAAATTTGAAACGGAACGGTTACAGGCATCGGCAGTATTGGTCAAAAACATCTGAAAAATTGTCAAAAATTCAGTTGTTTTTGGACCTGGTGAAGTGAAAAGGTGCGAGAAAGGCAAAAAGGATACGGCATTGAACTCAGGGCATATCAAGGACGGAAGTAAACCCTTAACACTTGCGCTATAAGGGTTTACGGAAATTTCGGTTGGCGTCGGCACGAGATCTAGGTACTTGTAACAAGTAGCTAGCTAACAAGGAGCAATCTCGGGTGAAAACCGGAGCTGAAAGTTGGCCTGACGCGAGATAGCGGCTGGCAAACGTGAATAAAAGTTGGAAAGGAGTTCAAGGAACGATTCAGGAACATTTTGCTTGGGGCTACGCCACAAGTTTTCGAATCGGGTGCCGTATTCAGTGAGTGAATAAAGCTGTGAAACGAAATCTCGGGAGTAGCTAAGTGAAAAGGTCGAAAAATCGTCGAAGGTGCTTGGGGCTGAAACATTTAGGAACTGTATAGTTCGTAAATACCCAGAGCACGTTCTTGGAAGAAATTTTGAACCGGGTAAAAAGTTTTGGGCCAAAAATTACGAAAAATTGGCCGGTCAGAAAAGTGGTGTTTTATATATATAAAACACAATAACACTGGTGTGGGAAATAGTTTACAGAGATTGGCTGAAAGAGCGATTTCGGAAAAGGAGAATGCCGTTGTACAGGACCCCAACTACGGCGGTAGAACAGGAAGCGGTAGCAAGGGCTACGGCGCGTGAAAGCAGGGTGACAACACGAAGTATGTCACGCAAGCTTCAGGCAGAACCGGGTAAAGAAATCGAGGAGATTTCGTTACCGAGTACAATGTGTCGTCAGGAATCACTTGAATCAGTATTCCAGACGAATGGGAATGGCATATCCGGGCAATCGACTATGATTGCGCGAGGAGCACAGGCGACGGAGATAAGGGCGCCGGATCTAACGATGTTAGACGGGCAGCATACCGAAATGAGAGCGCAAGAGGATGCAGGCATAAGGCAAGGGAGTCATAGACTCGCTTATGCATCGGAGGGAAGCACAGGACATGGCGGTGTTGTAGATTCAGGCATGTCCTATCCTCGGATGACAGCGGAATATCAGAACGAGAGACAGGATCTGGAGGATTCGGGCGTATGTCGACCAGAACCGAGATACGCAATACCGAACCCGGCTATGATGGAAGGAAATAGTTTAGAAACAGGTATGAGATGGACTCAGGCTTATAGCGGGACGGAACCGTCACGCAGGATAAATATGATTAGGCCACATCCGCAATTAGAAATGGATGGGCCGTTGGCAAACTGGTCGGTGGAACAACGCATGTCCATGGGACATGGGTTACAGCGACAACAGGTTTCCACCCAGGTGCAAGGGATAGGAGCACGGAGCCAGGATAGTGTGAAGGCAGTGGAAGAAGATAGAGGTCGCAGTCCGGGGGTGCCTCAGGCACGCTCGAGGGCGACGTCTATTCAGGAATCAGAAGAAGAGGATGACGAAATCAAGGAATTGACTCGGGCATTCGAACGAGGTCTGAAGTCGAAACATAGTGAGAAGTTTCGAAAGTTGTGGAGTAAATTGGAAAGTGAAATGGGTCAGAGGCCGGAGTTAAGGCAGAGTCACAGATCAGGCAGAGTGAGTCGGATGTCGAATAAGGACGAAGTTAACCGGCAATCTGTGACAGAGGAGTACCGGGAAGCTACGCGAATGCATGGAGCAGGGGAACAAGCCTGCTCGATGTCGATGGGAAATCAGGAGATGCCGAAAGGAGGGGTGGCACCCCACCCTGTCCCTATGGGTTACCGACAGGCGAGTTATCCGGTGTTGACCCAACCATTGGCGGGGAATGCATATCAGGCATTTCCGGCACAACCAGGAGTGGCTCCGCAAGCGAACGCAAGTTGGCAAGAACCGGTCATGCAAACACCGAGGATGACGGGTTTTGCGGAGATGCCACAGTTACAGGCAATGGGGAATATGGCAAATCGGGTACCACAGTATATGGGGTACGCGAATCAGGGTGCACCACAGATCGTGGTGAAAATGCCGCAGAAATTGCCGTTGCAAAATTTCGAAGGCAAGTCAGGCTTTGGAATTTGGTACAGGAAATTTGAACGGGTGATGCAAACGGCTAAAATTGTCGACAGCGAGTCCAAAATAAACCACTTCAGGAATCATGTGAAAGGACTGGCTGACCAATATTTGGATATTTTGGAAGAGCGGTATGGACCATACGGCTCAGAGGAGTTCGGGCAATTAGTGCGCGAATTCCAGGAAAGGTTTGGAGAATCGACGGACCTGTCGAATAGAATGGCAGCGTTCCAGAGGATCAGGCAAAAGGGGACGTGAGCGAATACGCTGACGAGCTGCAGTCTTACTGGGTAAGATATTTGGAGAAACAGTTTGCGAATACGGAGGAAAGCAGGGACTTGTTGTGTCAGACATTTGTGAACAACTCGTTCCCGGAAATGAAACAACGGCTGCAGCTGGGTATAGTGGAGTCGTTTGAGGAATTGCGGCGCCGTGCCTTGAAGTTGCAGAGGCAACTTGAAGCTGACGGCACGTTGAACGTGAAGGAAAAAGGGAGTAAAATGGAGTCGAAGCAGGAACAGCAAACGGGTGCGTCGAATGCACAACAGGCAAGGCAAAATACTGGCGCCGCAAATGCGCGGCGACAGCAGGCAGGACGTGCTCGTGTGAATAATCAGGAGCAAACGGAGGCACAAGGTTCAGGACAAGGTCAGCAGGTTGTATCTGACCAGGTGCCACGGGATTCAGAGCGAGTCAGGAAATTAAGGGAAGTCGGGTCGTGCTTCTTTTGTGAAGGACAGGGACATATCGCACGAGAATGTCCAGTAAAGGCGAGCAGACAGGGTGCGAGCGGAGCTGCGGTTCAGCAGAATAATGCTGGCAACGCTGGAAACAGGCAAGGACAGGCACAAGGAGGGCAAGGAGGGAGATTCCCGCCTTGCGTTTATTGTAACAGGACGAATCACCCGTCGAATGAGTGTTTTCGGGCAAATCGCCTACCGATACCGGGGTTGAACGCACCGTTACCCCCGATGACGTCGGCGAGCAGTAACCCGGTACAAGGCCCAGTGATATTGCAGAGGCAAAAGGAAGTCCTGGGGCCGTGTATATCGTCACCTACGGCCGCAGCGCAGGATAGTGGGGCACCTAGTATACGGATACGGAAAATTCATGAGATCCGTTGCCTTCGGTTATGAAGGTGGCGAAGTTACCTGTTATAGGTAATGCACGGACAGAGGCAGAGGAGCTGCGTCTGGAGGAAAACCGCACACAGCGGATCGCGTCGGTGAATGTAACGGAGATGGAGGTTTCGCAAGTAGAACCTACATCGTCAGGCGAGGCTCAGAAGCGATCGAGTGTGCCAAGTCGGGGGGCGTCGACAGCGACGTCACCTGCAGAGATAACAGATGGAAAGAAAAGGAAATGGAAAAAGAAGGAAGGCGTAGTGGAGGTGAACTTGGATGGGTCAAGCCAGGAGGAACAAATGGATACGGAGACGGTAGAGAAAGGAGCAGAGCGGATGGATATACCATCGGCAAGGCCAGGTGTGGACCAATTGTGCACACCAGAGGCAACCGCGAAAGGAAAAGGCGTAGGAAAAGGGAAACAGTTAGTGGGTAGCGGAAGCGCATCGGACGGCGCTTCGGTTACGACGATTAAAAAAGAATGGAGGTGCTGGACCCGGAGGCGTATCAGGAGGGGAGGTACCCACGGATGCCGACGGATACTTCATCGGTCGTGGAAGGTTCACCCTTCCTAGCGCAGCCGTGCGTAACTCCTCCTCCCCCGCCGTTGCCGGAAGTAGCGGCTGGAGACCAGCGGCAGAGGGCTCACGAGCATGTGTCCGGTGCGGAACAGCTGGTGAGGCGGACTGAGGAAAAGGTAAAGGAGAAGGAAGCCGAGCGTCAGGTGATGATGGAAAAGTTGAATAAGGCAGTGGAAGAGGTTATGACGCTCGTTGGGGAAAAGAGGCAGCTGGAGAACCAGGTGCAAGAGTTGGCTGAGGAAAACGACAGGCTGAAAAAGAGAGTTGCTGGAGATAGATGGGAAGAGTCACCGGAGCCGTCCGACGACAGGACGTCTGCGAGTCAAAAGGGAGCGTTGAAGAGACAGAGGTCTCTAACGCCAGGACAGGTGAGGTCGCAGTCGGAGTCAGAGGAAAAACCGAGCACGAGTCTGGGTCAGCCACCGGCACCGGGATATATCGCGGTGCGAGGGCCGGATGGAAAGTTGAAATGGAGATTTGATAAGGACGCGAGGGAAAGGGCAATGGCCCAGAGGGCGCGCGTTAGTCCGAAGAGACCAACGGGCGGATATGTACGACCGGCTGCAGGGTCGGTGGTGAGTAAAATCGGACCGAGGCAGGCAAACCCGGTGTATAGTGCATCGGCTGTGCGATCACAGACAGCGCCTGGGTACCGAGGATCCGGAGCAGTAACGCAGAGGGTGGTTAGTAGTCCACCAGCTGGGTCGTCAGGGGTACGGCCACGAGTTCGGCAAGTGTCGGGCGAGCGGTACCCTGTACGAGTTGGCGGTCACGTGGGACAACCGCAAGTGGCACCTGGACGTGGTTATTATAATCAACAAGTGGAGAACGTACGGCAGGCGATGCGAGAAAGCCGTCAAGTGGAACGACAGCGGCAGCAGCAACGGGCGTCGCGATCGGTGGCGCGCGATAACCAGTGGGTGACGCAGGAGGAATTGGACGCCTATTATGCGGACGTCCCTCGCGAACTGCGTCGAAGTCATTTTTAAAGGACTGGTAACGAACTGTTGAATATTAAGCGGGGTGCTGGGGGTTGTACTGGTACGCCGGGTCGTTGGAACGGAATCTTGTGGAGTGACTCTATTTGGGCTGTTATGGGGTTGTTAATGTGGTAATGGTCGTCGGGGGTAATGTTAAACGGGTGCTGGGGGCGCTGGTACGCGATGTAATTTGTCGGACTGTGGGACGCATTGGCAATTTGTCGTGGGTCGTTAGTGGTTTGTTATTGTTACTTGGCAAAAGAACTGTAAAAGCAAATAAAAAAATAAATAAAAGAAAGAAAATGAAAATAAAAAATTGTTGTTTGTTATTGTTGTTAATTATTGTGGATTTACGCTTTTTAGCGACGGCAAAAAAGGCAGTAAATAGGGCCATAAAATTTTGTTCGATGCCAGGGTCGGCATCTGTGCCGAAGGGGGGATGTAGGTGGCTGTGCCACATTTAAACCTATTTCAAACTAAAACTAAAATATAAAATAAAATCCTATATCAAAACCACACCTTAAGGGAGTCCCTGGCTCCACCTAGTCTCTCTTAGAACTTAAGTTAGGCTTAGGCGTTGCTACAAGGCGTAGAAATTTGTAAAACTATGCTATGGCGGCTGTGTCCGCAATGTAAACTTACCTGGGCCCTGCGTGGCCATTCAGTACTCGTTGAATATAGTTGCATTGATGTTTGGCCTATTTTGCGGATAAGGACATAGCTAGGCTATGTCAGCACCAATATGGTGCTTTGTGATATGAGTGTCTAATATTGTTGTTGTTGTAGCGGAAGTGTACCGGATGTGTGGCTCTGGACCTCAACCGCATTGCGGACACCCAATTGTGGGTGTCGGCAAAAATGCAAATGAGGTCGAGATGCCGAAATGGGTAGCCAGGACCGGAATCAGTCTTGGTTTTGGAGCGAGTCAAATCGGTCGTCTAATTTTCTGTTGGAAGCGTACATATTATACCTACAGTTTTCGAGTTTTGCGTTGGCGTATTTGGGTTGAAGGCGGAAGTTCTTAGTAAGTAAGGTTGAATTGAATTCGTGTAAGAATAGTCACGGTGGCATAGGATGTGAAGGAATTACGGCATTACGGTGTAATCGGCATTGCGCAAGGCGCAGAATTTGCCCAGTATCGGATACTGGTGTCATGTGCTAAAGGAACTAGGGGTATTAAAGGAAACCTGGGAAAAAGTAGTCTAATAAATCTAACGGGGTTAGATTTATTATTCTACAACGGCTAGGCCAAATCTAACGGGGTTAGATTGGTCGGAAATTTGGTGTAACTCTAACGGGGTTAGAGTACACGGTTTTACGGGGTGTAATTCTAACGGGGTTAGGATTGCACGGATTCTGGAAAACGGTAAAAGTATTGGGTACGGTAAAGCCAGTGGCTGGACTAAACCAGATTCAGGCGTCGGCTTTAAGGATTCCGGCTCGGGTTGCCAGTTAAATTGTATAACCTGTAATTTGCTGGTGTTAATATTGAATATTTGATGTCATACGGGTTTCGGGTTGGGATTTATAATAAACATTTACCGGCCGCGTTTTACTAAATCAGAGCGATAAGCATACATCGAGATAAAGAACATAACCGGCGATACAGGATACCGGCTTAAGGCAAAATCACGAACTTCTCACAAGCTTGCGTACACCCAAAATGGTCCGATTTGTAAAATTTCTGCATATTTCAGTTTTCATATTATCCTTCCATGATTATTTTCTATCCTAAGTTGAATTTTTACAAAAATTCGAAGTTTAAGGTGGTAAGGTCCGTCCTCGGAGCTGAAAAATGTTTTTGTCGAAAGATTACAAGATACTTTATATATCATTTGACGCAGCTTGGAGAGTTGAGTGTAAATTGTGTCGTCGAGTTTTGTTCAGTATGACGATTCGCTAACGAGTTAATATGATCGAACAATTGATTTGACGCGCTGCCAATAATTTGGAATGCCACCAAGTAAAATCTGAAATCCTTGCCTCATTGCATCAACGTGACTCCTGTTGTATTTGCTCGCGGCAATTTTCAAACGAATACGTGTTGTATATTTAAAACAATGTTTTTGAAAGCTTATGTGAAATAGCAAATTCTGAACTAAAATTTAACCACTAAAAACGCCGTTGTTTTAATACCATTGTTTGCTGGTATGCGCAGCAGACAAAGTTTGTAACGTCATGTTTTGCTAAAACCAAACCTTCGATGCTATGAACGTTTTCTAGACAATAATTTTGTGGTAACGCAGCCCAACGGCACCTTGCCACTTACGGCGCGGAGGCTACTGTTTTAACCCGAATAAGAGGGGGAAAGGTAATAAGAGGGGAATTTCCATTTTGAGCCAGAATCAATTGGAGACCGTATCCCTAATAAGACTACGTAAGCGGATAGAGTCCCTAAACCCTAATTAGGGTCCATAAATGTCAATTAACCCTAATTGTAGCGCATAAATGACTCCAGGACCAAATAATTTTAGTTCGAAACTTTAAAGCGTACTTAAATTATGAAAACACATTCCTACGAATATCAATTTTGAAATTCTAACTAACCAAACGTTTCAAATTTTATACATTAATGCTATTTCCACAATAACATGCGTACATCAGGTTACCATGAAGTGATGGTTACTACTGAAGCTCTTTATAGTATACCTTGCGTATACCCTGTAAACGTTATATGTAGTAAATGACGACCGAATGTCTAAAGCCAGAACATCCATTCTGAAGGGATAACCTCGCCTAAACAGCTAGAGTGGCGCCATTGAGACCATTTTTATGACCTCTGCAAATTATTCTAAAGCCGGAATAGTGGTTTTTTGAGTCTTTCCGCTTAGAATATTACTATCTGTAGCGGGCCCATAGCCAAGGGGGGGCAGGGAGGCTCAGGCCACCTGGAAAAACTTGCCACCCTTAGAAAATTTTCAACGTTGCTTGTAACTCATTGAAAACCCTTGAATGCCCCTCCTGAAAAATGTTTAGCCTCCCCACCTAGTAAAGGTGAGCTGGCTACGGGTCTGATCTGTAAACGCCTTATAATCAGCGTTGCAAACTGTTCACCTTGTTCACTGTGGATTGAACTCGTGAAATTGTAGCGGTAAATGTGTTTAATTCGCTTCCGTATTGAGTCAAAAACTTTTGAAGATAAACCCGAATGTTTACCAGTAGCTGGCTAATTTCATTTTGTTGCCTAAAATAAAATAAAATAAACACGTACTGTAGTGACCCGAATAAGACGGTGTGGGGTAATAAGAGGGGGTCCAATTTTGAGTCCCAATCAATAGGAGTCCGTATTCCAAATAAGGCTCCGTAAGCGGATAGAATCCCTAAAACCTAATTAGTCCATGAAGGTCAGTTATTCCTAATTGTAGTGCACAAAATAACTCCAGGACCAAATACCAAATAAAATTGAGTTCGAATCTTTAAGGCGTACTGAAATTTTGAAAGTACATTTCTAAGTATAACCTTGCATGATCGCTCAAGCTATTGACGCTAGACAAATAAACGTTTAATTCAACGGATAGTTGCAGTACCGGATATATATCAGTATTAACGAAGGGTGACGGAGCGTGGGTTAAAAATAAATAACAGTCCGTAACCGAATAACAAGGGAGGGTACCCTCTGGAGGAGCCAAATAAATACCAATCCCCCTCTTATTCGGGTCACTACAGTATGGTATGTTTAGGTTCTTGTTGACTCCGCCCAGCGCAATTTTTAAGATTTGACACAATTAAAGTTTCGCATTATTGGTTGGCAGTCTTAGGCTTAAGAATAGGCTTAGAATTAATAAGCTAGGGAAGGTAGCATAAAACAGACACAGATATGTACTTAATACCTTAAGATTTAATGGTCATTTTATATATTTTTACGGCAAACGTCTAAGATTGTTGTGAAAAGCCGAATAGCGAAGTAAGCTACGAGACAATTCTGAAACTTTAATAATTTTTGAAATTAACACTTTTGCACTGACTCTTTAAGTCAACATCTCATGTGAAAATCACAACATTTTTAGCTGTTGCACAAGTCATGCTTATTTCTGAAAATAATAACGAAACTTTAATGTCTAGAAATTTCTAAGTTTTTGCACGCCTGTGTATGATCCGCCCGCACAACAACGTCCTGAAACCAGTAACGAATCCAGCAGTGGTTTAGCGCTATGTCGTTTCCGACAGCATAAATTATAGTAGACAAGATTTCGAATACCCAAATAATACCACAAAGCGGTCCAAAAATACGTGTGAATTTTTGCAAGTTACATTAAAAATGTTCGTTTTCTGAAACTTATTACTGTTCCTACAACCGTTTCCTCTTGAGCCAAATCCCCTAAACCTGAACCATTGTTGTAGCCTTATTTGCCTCCGGTACGACCCACGGGTTTGCTCGGTTCGCTCAACACCACTTCTCGAAAATAATCCTCACTCACCTTACGACTGTAGAATCTTTACGCCGTGAAATGTTGCTGTTTTCACCATTAATTGTTATCACATGTTTCGTCGCTGGGCCGTTCACCAGCCCTTGATGCTGTGTTTTATACGACGGGCCCGATGCCGGCGCTCCGGTAACTTCGATATTAACGCTCGTCAGCTTACTGTGATGACTCGTACTGCTACTTGATCGACCACCCATACTATTGTACACACTATCAACCTGAAACCAAACCAGTCAATGTAGCTACAATATTTGCATCGCTAACATCTTAGAATATATTCAAATACAACAATTTTGCCGATCGTTGTGTGAAGTGGTAAGTGGAACTATGACCAAATGTGAGCTGGGCTGAAATTAAGTATATTGAGAGTTTACAACTTTTTATTATATAATACTGATAGCAGTTATTTTGCGCAAAAATTAAAATTTAGACAATGCACTGTTTATGCAAAGTTAAACCCCCAAAGTATTCAAAAAGTCTTCGATTTTTCTTCAGTTGTATTGCTTTTAACTGCTTCAAATTGAAACGATCCTGTAAAATTACGTATCATCCTTATTATCCATACCTACATTTTTTTCAAAATTTGGCCAACGTAAAGCACAGGGGCGGAACCGTGTTATAAGCATATTCCTAAACCTAAGTCTAGGCGTAAGAATCAGAGCACATACCTAAACCTAAGCCTATGCCTATGCCAAGCAAAAAAATAGTCAAAGCTTAAGTTTATTCTATTCTAGTCGCACAGAAAAACGTTCCGCCCCTGATCTTTACATGAGCCCAAAATTTAACCATACGTCTTCAAATTCTTTCGGTTTTTCTAGCGAATTGATTTCTGCTTTGCTTGGTATCGTTCCTTTATCTGCCGTCTCATGTGGTGCCGCTGCGTACATTGTAATCGGCCTTGATTTGCGGCTCCGTATTACAGGTGCGCTGTTAAAATTTGCACCTTTGATTCCTAATCTCGTGTAGTCCGTCGATCTATCCGACGGTGTGGCAGGTATACCGGTGTCTTCGAACAAAGGTTGGCTGAATATCGACGCAAACCGACTTGGCTCGCTTGGAATTGGGCTAAAACAATTGTATATATATGAGTCTCCATCTGAGCCAATGGTTAGCTTGTTTGATAATCCATATCACTACTTATCGAAATTTTGTAAAATGGTGGTGTATATATCTTGAAGGGTTCCGCAAGAATTCTTATTCCGGCAGGAATTCATGCAAAATTTCAATTCTTGTTCCTGTTCCTGTTGCAACATAATTTAGTTCGTGTTAGAACCCTGAATGTTGTGTTCGTACACTGTAAAAAATGGTCGGTCAAATCGACTCTCCGAAATAGGCTTTTCATGGCTGCACAAACTGAGTCAAATTCGACTCGGCCAGAGTCAAATTCGACTTACTGAGCAATTCTGTGAATCGAAATTTGACTCAGTTTGTGTAGTCAGGAAAAGCCCATTTCGGAGAGGGTCAATTTGACTCACCATTTTTTGCCGTGTAACAACTTTTTTGATCACATCTGACAACTAAACCGTGCATAACCCTTGCTAACACCGATCTGATTATGAGTAACTAAGCGCAATCCTATGCATGAGTGATGATGGTAAATGTCTCAAACTTCGACAATTTTCGCTGTTCAAATCGTCGCTTGACATTCAATTTCATATGAAATAGAAAATATTCATGTTAAATATATATTCATGTTATAAAGGGTTAAACTGCACAAAAATAAATAATGATCCATTAGTGTTTTAATTATGAAACAATGCGTGAATCTATTGCAACTTGTCAGACCATTATCAACAATTGAAAATCGATCACAGTGTACCGTTGGGACAAATATAACTACTTCCTGTTTAGGATACGCCTTTAAAACTATGTTAGTAACTCACTTCCACAACACTACTAAACTCAGTTTTATCGAACCACTTCGATTGAGTTTAATTGACATCACCTGAGGCAACGCGGCGAACAATCCTGCTGTATCGCAGTATTTTTCACAGATGGTTGTGGAATTTAAAAGTTTCGTTTCGGCGACCTGAAAAATCAATTGATCATAAAACTGCCTGCCCCTGCCTTACTTTCCTAGAGATTATAATCCAACTACTGCAAAAGAAACAAAATTGATCATTAAAAACAGCGACATTCTTTTCGCTTCCCTGATCGTGAGCGAATCGAACAAACAGCCAAACTTATTTTTGAACAGACCTCTTGAGCGCATAAACCATGCAGGTTTTCATTTCAATCCGAAATTTATGTTATCAGAATTTTAATTACCAAAGTTTAAATTACCACAATTTAAATAACCAGAACATAAATTACCAAAAATTTAAATGACCAAACTTTAAATTATATACCACAATTTAAATAACCAGAACTTAAACTACCAAAATCTAAATTACCAAAGTTTAAATTACTAAAATTTAAATTATCAAAATTTAAATTAATCCCAAAATGTAAATTATCAAAATTTAAATTAATCCCAAAATGTAAATTATCAAAATTTAAATTAATCCCAAAATGTAAATTATCAAAATTTAAATTAATCCCAAAATGTAAATTATCAAAATTTAAATTACCAAAGTTTAAATTACCAAAATTTAAATTATCAAAATTTAAATTAATCCCAAAATTTAAATTAATACCAAAATTTAAATTAATACCAAAATTTAAATTAATACCAAAATTTAAATTAATACCAAAATTTAAATTAATACCAAAATTTAAATTAATACCAAAATTTAAATTGATACCAAAATATAAATTATCAAAGTTTAAATTACCAAAATTTTAATTTAAAACTTTTCGGTTTTATTAACTTCAGATCCCAACCGACCTTGACATAAAAAGGGTAATGCAAGCGACACTTGAACGTTCCCACGGTAGGCTCCCATTGTTGCGGTCCATCTACAGTGGACATTTTGCCTTTGACTCTCCATCTTGAATGGCTGCCGTATTTGATCACAACTTCGTATTGATCACCGGGACACAATCGTGCGAAGCCTTCGATTGCTAAAACAAAAGAAACCATTTGCAGATTTCAGATTTTTTTAAATTGGGGGTCAGTTTTCAGTTAATTCTACTGAAAAAACAGCATCCAACTAATTTTTATTAAAATTCTCGGTCCAAAGACGAGGTGTCACCTCTGGTGCCCCCTATTTGTCCGCCCTTATAAACAGAATAATCGAAACGAAATGCGCAGGTCAATGGAATATGACGCATGTGGCTAAAAAATTGCTCGTTGAACTTGGCGATTTTAGTGAAATTTTGTATTTTTATATAAAACTTTACTCGTGACCTACAGCCTTCATTTCAATAAATAGCAATCCCGTAGCCATCTCACCTTGCTAGGTGGTCTGAAAAATTTTTTACAATGGGCATACAACAATTTTGCGATGCATTACAATCATGTTAAAAAGTTTTCTAGAAGGGGGGCAGAATTTTTCAAGGGACACGCCACCCCTGCTCGCCCAATTTGACTACGGTCTCACTCAAAGGAAAAGCATTAGAGATAACCAGGATACAACCATGCTTATTATACCAGTATAATAATTAAATACTAATTTTTATAAAACTGCTATTAACACAAACGTAGAATTTAGCCAATCGAATTAAAATCGCAAACGAAAACCTACATCTCATTTGCATACTGAACGAACCCATCACTGGTTGAATATCACGTTCAAGTTCATTGAGCACCTTGGTGAGTTCTCGCATAGATTTGCGAAAACTGTTGTTGACTGAAACAAAACTCTTCAACGCGATGTTTGGATTTTCCGCTAAAACAACAAAATATTTATACTCGCTTTGGCCAATGTATTAAATAACATGAGTGGAACAGTATTATAAGCATATTCCTAAGCCGAAGCCCAAGCCTAAGCCTAAGCGTAAGCGTAAGAATCAGTTTATTCCTAAGCCTAAGCCTAAACCTAAACCAAGCAAAAAATAGCCTAAAGCTTAAGCTTTCTCTATTGCAGACCCACAGAAAAACGTTCCGCCCTCGAGCTTTACATGGGCCCATGCTTTGAACCATGTGAAGATCAGGGGCGGAACAGTGGTCTGCGGGACTGCCAGTGCCGGAGAAGACATGGGTGAAGGCTCCTCCAAACTGCAGGGCGGGGGCCTCTAACATAGAGGTGAATCCAAAATTTAACGGTGTTTAATTTGAAGTTGTCCGAGGTCACGCTCGTGTTTGATTGCTGTGAAGACACCTTTTCAAAAAGCAGTTTCACGCCAAAGTTGCAAAATGGTGGATCTAGAAGGTGAACCCATCTTTGAACTAAATTACACTTCGCGCGCAGCCCAATATTTTTTTACTTTCTGCTGAAGTAGATGAACAGCACATATTTTAGGTAAAAATTTTAAGTGTAAGTGTACTAAATACTGAGTAAATCTTTGCTTAAATAATGTAAAGTAAAACTACTGCTGTCATTTCCTGATTAAAGTTAATGTAAAGCTAAGAATTTCGTGTTTGCTTAAAACTGAGTAAACCTTTGAAAAGCACCATAGTAAGTGAAACCGACACTTAATTCGGCAACAGTTTTACTTAATTTTAAGTATATTTTTAGTGAGCAGGGGAGATAGCAAATGGCGCACCACACTCTAAAACTGTTTTATTGCCATTCTTGAATATTTTATTTCGGGTTAGTTAAACTATCTTAAGAAAAATTAAATGCCAGCAAGTACGCGAACGAGAAACTTTGCTAGGCAACTTGGTGGTTATTTTAAGGTCTGTGTAGCGTGTGAAGCCATTAAAAGATTCACAGTAACATAGAATAGTGTCAAAAACTTGTGAGTGAAGCGATCTTGAAGCCAGACACATTTCAAAACTTCGGCGGTTTTTGTTTTAACCGGTCGGGGTGAAGGCTCCTTTAGGTGTGTAGCACCCAAATGGGGATATGGTTGGTGGCAGCTCCGGCCCTGGGGACTGCAATAGAATAAGCTTTAGCTTTACAATAATTTTTTGCTCGAACTGAGGCTTAGGCTTTAGGTATGAGTTCATTCTTACGCTTAGGCCTAGGCTTATGCTAATCCTTAGGCTTAGAAATATGCTTATGCCACTGTAACGGCCCTGTTCTGTACATTAGCCCACCCTGTTTAGGCGTAACATCTTTAACAAAGCAATTCAAAATGATGCATCGTTTACTTTAATAAGTGTACCGGATGTGGATATTCATATTGACTACGAAAAATAGATATTTTTTAACCAGCGCAACTCGCTGTTTTTCAAATAGAAAAAGTCGTCGTCTACAGCTGATGTGAATATCCACATCCCGTACACGAATTAAAGTAAACGATGCATTAAACAGATATCAATTTGCCACGATCGACGTTTTGACAGGATCAAGGATGGCCGATTCCGATCCAGTATGACAACTGTCTACAAAGCAAACATAAATCAAACCCAAATGATGCTTTGTCGATGCTTGAATCAAAGATTTTACACAGTGGCGGCGGATTCAAGACTTGACAGTGGCAAAGGACACTTTTGTGATTTGAAATAATTTTATAGCCGTGGTTTGAGCAAAATTATCAATAATTCAAAGTCAATCAAGTGCGCTGACACCGACGACGGATGCATAACGTTTACCGCTACGTGGCTAGAAAACACATTGTAAAGCGTCAGACGAACAATCACATGCAACGCCATAATTTAGCTCGGCACTCCTTTTGCAGCCGCTAGCGGCGACGAACCTGCAAAGCTTTGTTGCAAATACGAATAGTATTTGAACTGAATGCGTTCAATATGATCCAACTGTAACTCCAGTCGTTTGATGTAACGTTCATTGTTATGATGCTAAAACACAATTAATACTATTTATACAGTGTAATCTTTTGATCTTGGCGGCCAGTATTCGCAAATGTGTATAGCACCGATCACCAGTTGGTGTTAGATCTTGTCAGTTACGAAGCAAGGAACGCTGATGCTTAAAAGCCAGCACCACATTTTTCGCATATGGTTTGCTCTACTAATGTACCAATTTTGAGTTCAATAACTGCAATAGTTACAGAGTTTGAAACGTAGAAATAACGCAGTTGATTGTGAAGCATCGTTGCTCAGTGGTACTGCGCCGGACAAGATACTCTGTCGGCCACACGTTTCAAAGTCAACGCCGCTCATTTTTCGCTGCAAGCACATAAAACGGCGGCGGCAGGATTTTGGCTTAACCAACTTGTGACACTTCTTTAGCCCAACCTGATAGTAAGGACCACCCGAACAGTATACTTGGTTACCAAAATGACCGTATAACTAATGTGTATCATGTTGACCACATACACTCAAAATAATATTTCTGACATTTAAGAAAAAATTTCTTACATTTAAGAAATATAATTAGCAAGGTGCACTTGAAAAGCATTTCAGTTATAACAGAAAAGATTATTAAGAAAAGTTCTGAAACAAAGTCTGAAAATAAACGTTATCCAGTTATTTTTAGAAAAATGGTCTTAAATATCAGGAAAACTGTCCAGATTTGCCGCAGAAAATACTTTTCTGAACAAATTCAGAAATACTTTTTTTGTGTGTGTAGTTATGAACGATGAAGCGTTATCTACAAATACAAGCCATTACCTGAATAGCACTAATCGGTCCCGTGTTATCGTCTTGATTTTTGATTACACTGATTAAGTGCCTGAAGTCAAAATTGGCCAAATTGTTATGAGATGTTCAGCGATATTTTACCCGCCGTTTGCCATGTCATTTTGCTTCCGTCCCACTGTCAAATTTGACATTTTGTTACCATGATATTTTGCCGCCCATATTATGGTAAAACTTTTTACCCCGATGACATTTTGAGTCCATGATATTTTGACCAGGGCCGTGGCAATGGTCGCTCGAAACCCCCAAACTAGAAAAGAGGCCTTCGTTCTGAGAAAGCACAAATTTTAGCACTGCGCCATCCTGTGTGACACCGAACGTTGTCGCATTACTTAATATTCTCTGAGGCAGTGACAAACTCCTGCAAGAGTTATCTCGTAAGAGTTGAACAACGCTGTCGTTCACAGTGACGTGGTGGGTGCTGACTTACCTGGGGGGCAGCTACATTCTGGCGATACCGAAATTATACACATGATACATTTTGCTAAACTTCAACACGCTGAAAACACCTTCACGCGGGGACACCAAAAATTTTCTTATATAATATATATAATATATATATAATATATTATATATAATATATTATATATTATATATTATATATATATAATATATAATATATATTTTATATATTATAAATATATTATAATCTCGCTAGTCGAGCGAGCGAGAAGCTAGAAACATTATGATTTAGTCTCAATACAAAGTATTAATATACAGGACCACTAGCGCTAAAGTTACCAAATCGGCCCCATGTAAAGATCAGCGGTGGAACGTTTTTCTACGAACTAGAAAAAAGTAGGGTTAAGCTTAAGATTAATTTTTTGCTTGGTTTACGCTTAGGTTTAGGCTTAGGTTTAGGTTGAGGCTTAGAAATATGCTTATAATACTGTTCCGCCCCTGTTCTTTACATTGGCCGACCGAACCATAGACTCAGTAGATGCGTACACTGTACTAAACTCCGTAATTTTATAAAAAAATTTGATAAAGTTAACTCTACGCACGTGTGTAAGTAATAGATACCCCCCATACAGAAATTAAAATAATGTACTTACTTCAAACTACGATGCATAGTGTCGATAATTTCGCAGATTTTTTCCGGAACCGGAGGCGGAACTGTGTTCATTGTCGTCGAACTGGTTGTTGAACGTAGCGAAGCAACGGAACCAAACCTGGACGATGTAGTAACAGTTGTTCCGGTTGGCAATGAAGACACGTCCTGTGAAAATGGTTATAGTTCAATTGAAATTCGATATAACTGAATCTGTGGTGGTGTTGTTGCGTCTTGAAATTATCCCAAGATTTGTTGTAGAGCCCGCATTCTCAAGTGTGTGGAGCCTTTATTACCAGTCGATGATAGGTCTTGTACCTTTCGAACGCTCCGAATGATCAGGTTTCAAAATTCAGCACATTTGTTGCATTCGATTTATTCAACTTCTGTACATAATTTTGACATCTGCAATTTCTACAGTTCGTTAGCTTGAAAACCTATTACTAACTGGTGATTGGTGCTATATGTGTTTGAGAATATGGGCGCAGATTTCAGCTAGTGATCTATAAATCTAAATGCGATGGTACTTGTACCGGTAAACCAATGAACAAACCGTCTATGAACGTGGTATTTTCAGATTGAAAATCAACTTTTGCAAAATTTTCGTTGATTTTAAATTTTGATTTCAATTTGTCTTCAATTTTAGACAATATTTTTTTCAATTCTTCAAAGATATCAGCAGTGTGTGTTCCAAATTTGAATGCTGGTTGAACTTGGTGTACCAGTTGGCAATGAAGAAACGTCATGGGAAAATGTAGAGTTCAATGTAAGTTCAACTTATATATGCAATTTTTGATGTTAAATTGGGTTACTATTTGTCTTAAAGTTCAGACAAACTTTCTGGTAATATCGCTTTTTGTGTGTATACCTAAATATGCCATCTAAAAGTATAACTAATCCACTGTTACAAAGTAGAACACCAACAAGCAACGAAAACAAAAACAACGAATCTACGATAGACGATTGGTCGCTAGGATTGCGTCCTAAGCCTAAACAAAACTCTAAGCGATAATAATGGACGGAACACTATTGAGTCGGCAAGATTTTAGATTAGAAGTTGTCGGTCGACGAGTTTCCAGCAGAGAAATAGTCGCAATAGATACGGACGAGACCAGTTCTACCTCTAAAATATCTGCAAATGCGTTAAGCTTCAAGTAAAGCCAAACGAACCACGTTAGACGAAATAATTTTATTTAAAACCCAAATACTATAATGTTTTTGAATCATCACTTATTTAAAATTTAAGTACAAAAGATTACAGTTTTGGTAAGTTTGAAAACATCTCAAGTATTGTAGCATTCAGCTATTACGCTGCGCCCGGTGTCTACTAGTAAAACGCAGTGCGGTTATATCTATTATAGTCGAGCCAATAGTTGAAAATACAACTTTCATTCAAAATTCGCGATATGATTTAACTGCGATTAAAATTCAACTGTAATTTTTACTATTTTTTTCAACAATTTAAAAAACTTTTTACAAACTATAATTTGAAACAGGTTGCTGAGTCTAAAATGATTATATATAATATAATATATATATATATATACATATATATCGTTTCGTGTGCTCATGGACGTTGGTAGGCATGTGCAAGAGGGTGCTGCTGCACCCCCCCCCCCTGAGCTCCAAATCAGTTTTTTTAAAAATGAAGATAAAAGTAGAAAATATTGCGTAATTGTATCACTCTGTCAACCTGTAGTTTACTCTGCTCTAAAGCCCCACTTGCATACATCAACCGCCGAGTATTTTGACGGCACCAATATAGGTTCGTAGCCAGATCAGCTTGCTAGACGGGATAAACATTTTTCAGGACAGGCACACAACGGTTTTTAATGACTTACAAGCAAAGTTAAAAATTTTCTAGGAGGTGGGGCAAAATTTCTCCAATGAGGCTGACCAGCTTCTTGACCCCGTCTGGCTATGTGCTGTGTTAATTTTGCTTACTTGCGCAAAATTATACGACCGCGTTGCGTCCATAGTTCCTTTGGGATGACGTGTTGCAGACGGACCCCAACGAGGTTTAAGACCACCAAATCGACCCATTGAGTCTACGCCGGCGACTCCGTGCGTCAAATGCCAGTATTCGGCATCAGAAATGGTTGATGCAGTCGATGATACTGTATCGCGTTCAAAAGTTTCTTTGTTGCTGAAATATTCGTCGACGATAATATTGACTGGGTTTCTGAAATCTTACTTCAGTATTTGCTTGACTTTAATGTTAAAATTTAACTAAAAATACATAAACAAAATCGACCCATGTAAAAGATTAGGAACGGAACGTTTTCTGTGAAAGTGAAATTGAGTAAGCGGGTGCTTTTTAGACTAATTTTTTGCTGAGGTTTAAGCTTAGGTTTAGGATTAGATTTTCGCTCATTCATACGCTTAGGCATATTTTTACACTTAGGCTTACGAATATGCTTATACCACTGTTAAGGCCCTGTTCTTTGAATTGGTCAAAAAATTAATACTAGTTTATCGACAAAATAGGCGTAAGCTGGTACTTACGTGCAAGGACAGCCACTAGTGGATCCAGAAGGGGGGGTGCGGGGGGGCGTACGGCCCCCATCAGAATTTTTTTGTGTTAAAATGATAAGGTCCATCATACAATTTTTACCCTCAGAAAATCTTTTGTAAAAACCAATATTTTCCGCACAATTTTTTCGTGACAAAATGAAAACGTCCCCCTACCTTACAATTTTTCGCCCTCAAAATTTTTTTTGGCGATAAAATGATAAAGTCCCCTTAGCTTTAAATTTTTGCGTTTCATAACATTTGCCAGCCCGCCCTGAAGATGTGAAATTTTTAGATCCGCCTCTGCCTACAGCGGCCTCTAAATTGGATTCCCTACGACATTCCTTATAAGGAAAGGTACTAAATATACCAATAGAATAAAAAATGTACAAATTCGGCTTAGCAGCAGATCGTTTTCAATGTGTTGACTACTGAAACCACTTTGCATACCCTTTCACATTATTCAAGCGGAGTCAATGATTGCCGAAAAAGTTAAAAAATATTATCTTTCAATATCAAACATTGCTATTAATATGGTAAACAATTAACGCGTTTCACAATTATTGTTATATATTAGTTACGTAATAAATTTACCTACCAAAGCGTGGGTGAAAAATCTTTACCCACTTATACCTCTGGTGCACCCTGAAATATAATGTTCCGCGGACACCCCTGGACACAAGTCGATGAACAATTAGCATTTTGGGCTATTGCACATCTGTTCTCCATATTCAAGTGCCAGGCGTACGTTTAGGCTAGGTTGTCTAGGCGTTAGCATTGTGCTTAGCCTTGGATAAACCTTCAGGCTTTGGCTTATGCTTTCCAGTAAGTGTGCCATCAATCAAACCCAAGCCTAAGCACCAATGACGGGTAATGGTCCAAGAGCCAGACAACGTACAACTTGTAAGATGGTAAGCTAAAACCTTTTGCTAAGTTACACCTTGCTTTACAAAATTAACTCTTCAGGCTTGCGCGTAGGCTTATACTTAGGCAAAGGTTTAGGCTTTGGATTAGGCAAAGGGAAGCCTTTTCCGAAACCGAAGCCACAGCCTGAACTTGAGCGACAACCTAATCCTGATCTGCGACAGTTTATAAGAGGCATTAGTTCAAAGAAAAACATACCGCTGAGGAAAAAATTTTCTATATGCTTGTGAAATCGACATTGCTCGCTAGTGACTGAGTAAACGTTATATATTGCGAGCAGTTACATATAAAATAAACCAGATCCAGAGGTTAAGTATGAAACCAGTTTGGCTTGTTTTCATTACGGCAACATTATCTTAACCTAATGACAAACAAGCATCGTAGTTTACGTAGCAACCAGTTTTTCTCGTACTCCACCCACTTCACTTGCAGCCAGGGTCAAGTCTGGCTTGGCCCTAAAATAGGCCTTAGCATTTTTTTTGTTTTCAGTATAAATTTGTACAAAATTTCCCACTAAGTACTGCCGGTATTGATGTAGTGCTATTGTTATGGCTAAACATTCTTTTTCCGTAATAGAATAATTAGCCTGGGCCGGGGTGAATTTCTTACCACCGTAAGAAATTACGTGTGCATTTTTATTTTCGTCCTCTTGCATTAGTATATTGCCCACACCATATTTACTGGCGTCCGTATACAAGATATATTCGCGTTTATCCAGGTTAGGATATGCCAAAATTGGAGTTGTAGATAAAGCGGTTTTCATTGTATTAAATGCTTCTTGACATTCTGGGGTCCATAATCTTGGCCATGACAATCGGACCTGTGATTGTTTCGTTAAATCATGTAACGGGGCTGCCATAATATGGTAATCTTTCACAAATCGGCGGTAATAGCCACATAGCCCCAAAAATCTGCGAACTTCCTTACGATTCCGAAGTTTTGGTACTGCTCGTATCTTTTCTATTTTAGCTTGATCGACTTTTATTCCTTCACGGGTTACAATGTGACCTAGGAATTCGATTTCACGCCGTGCAATCATACACTTTTTACCTTTGAGCTTTAGATCTGCCGACCTAAGCCGTTCCCAGACACATTTAAGATCGTATATATGATACCAAAATTCCTTCGAGAAAACCACTATATCGTCGATAAAACATAGGCAACAATCACCTAGCAAGCCGGTTAGTTCTTTTGTCATTATCCGTTGGAAAGTAGCTGGGGCATTGGTGAGACCAAATGGCATTCGCCGGAACTGGAACAAACCCTCGTGGGTTATAAACGCTGTCTTTTCGACGTCCTCTTCGGCTACGGGTATTTGCCAATAGCCGGAGAGGGCGTCCATTGATGTAAAGAATTTTGCGCCACCTAATGAATCCAATGTATCATCGATTCGTGGCAACGGATATGCGTCCTTTTTAGTTAGGTCGTTAACTTTTCTGTAATCGACACAGAATCGTTGCGTTCCATCCTTCTTTTTGGTCATCACGACTGGACTGGCCCACGGGCTTTCGGATCTTTCTATCACGCCGCTTGCTAGCATCTCTTTGACGTGTTGCGCTATCAACACCTTGTCGCGAATTGCGTTTCGGTATAATTTTTGCCGCACCGGTTTCGCATTTCCGGTTTCAATTTTATGCACTGCTTGTTTGTAGCAACCTAATTTTCCTTTACTATCTACAAATAACTCCCGAAATTGGTCTAGAGCTACGTGCATATATTGTTTTTGTTCATCGGTTAAATCCGATTGGTCTAGTGTAAGGCCAGTTAAGGGTTCAGAATTATACTTCTTATTTTTATATAAATTTATTATATAGTTTTTATAATCTTCCACCTGCCGGGGAAGTTTCTGTTTATCTCGGTATTGAAGTTCTAATTTAGATTTGACTATACTGCCGTATAGTCAATCGCTAGCTGGGGAGTCTTCAGGACTCGGCAACGGAGTTTTATGCACGTCTTTATCCATTTGTTCGTCTATCCATTTTGCTAACGGAGATAATTCCTTAGCTGATGTTATCTGCACGTCTTTATGTATATGCATCAATTTTGAATGAGCTGGTAGAATCAGCGGTGAACCTGTTAGATTACGAAGTGGTATCCATACTTTGCCACTTTTCACCGTGGTGACTATATCCTCCGCAGCCACCTGCTTCGATTCGTGCAAATGTTGTGTAGGTTCCAATTTTATGATTGATCCGTCTGGATACTTATCTTTTGATACTTGTACTTCGATTACATTGAGCGACTTCGGTTGTAGAAGCTCCTTTTTCTGCAATACCAACATTTCGTATTTATCCAACAAATCGTACTGCTTCTGTAGTCGATTCCAATGATATGTCGGCATATGTTCTCCAGCTGTTAATACTATTCCCGTGGTACCATCATAGGACATATTAAAACGATACATCGTATCTACACCTAGGACCATTGGATAACCAACACCTGGTATTACTAAAAAGTATTTTGACTTGATCGGGGAATAGATAACTTCTATATCCAGTGAAATCTTTCCTTCCACTTTTTCCCGCTTAGCACGAAATGATGAAATCGTAGATGAAGATGGCTCTAGCGGTTTGTAACGGAAAAATGTTTCGTAAGCTGCTAAATCCAACAAACTTGTATCACACCCTGTGTCTACTAAAGCCATCAGAACTACATTACCACACTTTACTTCCACGAATGGTCGCATGCTCATATACTGGGATCGTACTAAAGCCGTTTTGTTTGGATCCGGATCTTGGTCCAGAAATGCTTTCAGCGCCATTCGTTCAGCCAGTTTGCGATCTACTGCTTCCGCTTCTTGATCAACTTCACTGGCATTCACTATCGGAAACTGTGCTTCCAATTCTCCGACCATATCCAAATAATAATCGTTTTCGACAAAATGCTCCTCATGGTCGCCGTCAAAGACTGGAAGATCATCGAATGGAGTATCGAGATCGTGAATTGTGATATCATCTTTTGAGTCCTCATTGAATTCGGTGAACACTTGATTCAACTTTTTAGTTATATTTTTCATTTTCTCTTGATATTTCTGTGCATCCTCGTCCGAGGCATTGCACCCGCGCGCTGAGTGACCCCACTCTCCACATCTCCAGCACTCCATCAATCGCGCACCTTCTTCTTTATCAGCCGATACGCCACGCCGTAAATAACGTTGAATGGCTGTAGTGGGCGCTGATTTCAAGAGCTTCACCAAATCATCGTACCATCCCTTATGTAATTCGCTCAGCTCTTTCGCGTTCATTGGACGTGGAGGAGGTGTTCGGTCGCGTTGACCTCCATAACCCCGTGGTGGGGTACCGTCTCTTGAAAATCTGCGTTCTGATTGCTTAGGTTGGTCCGATGACGCCGAATTTGTTCGCCTATAGCTATTTGGATTCAATTTCCGATTCATTGGTGCATAAGGATATTTGGACTGTTCTACCGAACGGTCCGTCTTTGTCTTGCTCAGTGCTTCCATCGCTTCAAAAAGTACATGGCGGTTTCCACGAAGCGCAATTTTGTCTTTTTCTTTCTTAAGGGATTCGAATTCCTCATGATCTTGAGCTATCTGTATCAGTTTTGGAATTGGGTAATATGTTCGCATCGCTGCTAACTGAGATCGGATTGGTTCGTACAATCCGCCAACGAAAGCATCGCGAAAAACATGTTCATTGTCTGTCTGTTCGGTAATATTGAATCGTTCGACCCAAACTCGTTGGAGTCGGAAGGCGAAGTCCTTCACTTTCTCTCCGTGTCGCTGGACCATACCTTCCACTTCCTTTAGGCGCTGCCGAAGTGGACCGTAGTACATATATCTTTCCTCAAATGCCTGAATGATTTGAGCATATGTCATCTCTGGGCCATACGTATGCTCTAAGATTGCCAAATACTGACCCGCCTCCCTTACCATACGCAGCCTAAACAGCATTTTCATCTGGGTATCTTCTTGAATTCCCATAGTCCGCATGTATCGCTCGAAATTTGTGAGCCAAAATCGAAAGCTCGTACGACCGTCAAATGGTTCCTCTTTAAATTTGAGCAATTTCGTTGGAATTCCTTGAATCATATCATGGGAACTAGCATTTGGTTGCCCTATTTGGTCCCGCCGCGGTCGCAAAAATCGTTCTTGCGAACTCCATTGAGGACGATATGGTTGCATTTCTTGACCCGCAAAATGCTGACGAACCGGTGGACGGGCACCCATCGGGGGCCGAAACGCCGCCCGCGGTGAATAGGCTGGATATCGGTTCCGAGGTTGATCAGTATTTGGTGCTACATATCGCTGGCGTTGATATCTGCCTCTATTTCCGTAATTAAAGTTATTGTTATTTGTGTCCGTAATCAGTGGGAACACGCTACCGCGTGCTCCGATGCGTCGCGGGGTTGCATCGCTATATGGATTATATTCGTTATTTGGCTGGTTGTTAGCTGAAAACGGTTGGGCGGAGCCCATGGCCAAGCCCTGTGTCGGTAATTGGGCCATGACCGCCTGGGTAACTGGTACCTGTAATTGCTGTTGATTATTGTTATTCTTATACGCCTGCAACTGTGCCTGTACTTGGTTAAGCACTACCTGCAGCTGCGATGCACTGGGTGAAGGTTGATTCGACATTTGTCTCAACTGATGTTCCAGTTCAACTTCATTTGTGTCTAACAAATTTTGGGGTGTGGACGCATGTATCGGGGTACTGTTTCGCGCTGTTACTGCTACTACCGTATTATTGGACGAAACTGGTGGATCTTGGTCGTACTGCCGTATGGCCAAATTATTTATTTCGGTTACTGGTGGTTGCTCAATAGCCAACATTTGTTGAGGCATGTTATCTGCTATATAATCGCCTATTTGACTAATTGGTATATGTGTCTGCTGAAGGTTTCTTACTTGATTCATTAGTGACTCAAGTGATTGACGACATTCCTTTAAAACGGCGGCCTGGACCGCTGCCTCCTGCCGTTGTTCCTCCACTACTCTCATCCTTTCCCTATCTAAAATATCATCCTGATTAATGTTAGTAAGTGGCATTCCAGCTAGCAGATTGTTAGTTTGCGAAGCAATAATGCTTTGCGAAGCTTCTGATTCCATACCATACTGGGCGTAGTTACCCCGCAGCCGAGTTGCTACTTGAACTCTGGGTCGTGCTCCCAATCCTGTTTCCACTATGTCAACAACTCGGGGTATCACCGACATCGACGACGTTGCTACGCTCGATCCCATTACTGATTGGGCTGTCACCATAGATGTAACCGTTACTGGAATCGTAAGCAATGTCGTTGTTGCTGTACGAGCTACCGCTCCCATCACCTGCTTTCGGGTCTGGCTACGCGTTTGTATTGTAAATGGAACCGCCGACTCTGATGCACGCCGAGCCACTGTGGTAACTGGTGCTCGGATTAGCCACTCATTTGTACCCATATACTCCGCAACATCACGAACGACACGACGCTGTTCAATTGTTCGATCAGCAATTTGGGTATCAATGTTAGTATTTTGAGATTGTGGACCGGGTAATGTTTGATCGGATGTTACTGGATGATTCTCAACCGATGGTAGGTGAGGATCTTCGAGTGGATAGTCCATGGTAGTGGAGCGACTAGGGATATGGGACGACGGGTTCGCATCCATAGTAGTGAGTCGGTATCGGATTAAGGTTCAGCTTCTCGGGATATTAAACGAGATCGATAGCTAGAGATAATTATAGTATAAATTGCACTAGAATTAAATTCCTAGTAGAATATACTCTAAGGTCTTAGAGGTAATCGAGAAGGAACGTAAATCCGTGGGTAATACGCTTCTCTTAATTAACTCAAGCCAGGGGTAACACGACGCAGGATCAGGAAGCTTGACCTAAACAGGATCAAACAGGCCATAGGCTAGCAAGTTGTTTACCATATTACCCTGGATGGTGATGAAAATAGTGGGGATCGTGAATAACGATCCCCCTTTCTTTAAGAGGATGTGTTATGTCTGAAGGTGTCGGGATCGTGGTTAACGATCCCCCTTTCTTTAAGGGGGTATCTTATATGTAATCTGGTTTTATGTTTGCCATGTATATGTGACTATCCGCACTGCGTAACCGATACACACGTGTAGGATAGACCCCGAAATTTTATACTACTTCGCTTCGTAATTGCAATTTACAATTTCCTCGTTTGTACGTTAAGTTTCGTTCGTTAGTGTATAATTCCTTATACACTAATTGTTATGTATAATATACTACATATATAATATCCCCTATAGGTCCAACGTATACGCTACCGTGTATACGTTCGCGCATATATATAATACATCCCATATACATATACATCCCTATGCATACATACATATACTGCACGCTTTGCTCTGTAGGTATATATGAGCAATAGGTTGTGCGTTGCAGTTAAGATTCAAAATGCATACATACATATACAGCCCTGAAAACATTAAACGTTATATTAACAACAACAACAACAACCCTTAACTTCGGGGTTGACAAATTTCAAATACGGGGCTGACTGAAATTACGAACAAATTTTGACTTGACGTTACAAACTAGGGGACCGCCTAGTTATGGGGCACTACACTTAATACCAACTAAAAAAAAATTTGTTTCTCACTTTCGCTTTGGTGCGGCCTCAGGTTCTGAGGCTAAATCCATCGGAGGTGACTGCGCCCGCACCGCGGCTGCTGCGGCCTCTGGGTCCTCTTGCACGTATTTTGCCGTGCTTTCGTAGAATGTGCGGGCCCAGTCGTCTTGCCGTTGTTTTGTAATGGCTTCTGTAAGCGTGCTAGCGCTTGCTGTACGCACCAGCTTGTGTGGGCCCTGTCTGTGATCGGCCTGCTTACTGACGGCCCGCTTCCTGTGCCCACGTCGCTTGTTGAGCCGTTTAAACTGAAACATATACAAAGCTCATACTAAAATCACTTATGATATCGCATATATGATTGAACGCAGGCAAGTTCGAAAAGCGGTTAACATGCGCAACTAGAAACCAATTAACTTTTACCTGCCAAACCGCTATACTCAACCTAAAAGCTATTTGCGCTATACACAAGGATTAAATACTAGGGGGTGATTAACCTAACTATATACAAGGGAAATGAGTAAAATATTTTAGGGATTGGGTCATGCGACCCCTGTGTATGGCGACCTTATATGAAAGCTGGAGTAGCCCCCATATAAGTCAGAAAGTAAAAACAGCGCCGCCTACCCTCGGCAACTTTCTGCTTATGGTTGGAAAAAGATCGAATGCGCTGCGCTATGCTAGGCCCGCGACTGGGGTAGGTTCGTCCCAAAGTCACCAACACAGGGAATCACGGGGATCCGCGAAAATAGCAGTCACCCCAGCGTAACCAGACCGAAGTGCACCCACGTTTCGAGAACAGTAACTTCACTCAGCCTAAGAGCATCGAACCGAAGCAGGAAAATCCAGCGGAATACCCTAAGCATAAGCGTTCCTGCAAGAAACCGGTCACCAAAAGATAAGTGCAAACCGATCTGACCACACCTAAAGATTCCGCCTACGGATCTGACTAGAGAACACATATTGTCACCCTACCGCGTGACAATCAAGCAAAATCAGGCCGGCGCGAATAACCACAAGTTATGAGCGCCGCAAATTTTCCATCGCGCTTAATTTCACGTAACAAATCACATCGGCCTAAGTTACGAAATCTCACAGGCGCCGCTAAAACAACGAATTCCAGAATTCTAAACGCGCCGAATAATTTGACAGAAAAGACAACAGCCGAAAATGTTTTCGGCTTGCGAACAATCAATCTATGAACTCAAACTGGCTAAAAATCTCAAACAATGCTCGATAAAACAATTGAAATATCCGGATCCGGTTAACATCTAAATTAACGCTTTCAAGAACTCAGGCAACTCAGCTCAACCTAAGCTCAGCGCATGCGTGACTAGCATAAACACTCAGAGACACGAGAAAAATGCGGGTTAATTCAACGACGATATTTACAAAGAAACGGGGACGGGGCGGTAGTCCCGGACCCGAAATCAAAGTGAATGGTTAAACGTGTGTGTGTGAAGTAAATGCTATGTGCAGGAACTCAACCTATTAATTTATTAGCAAAACAACATATAACGCTGGGTTAGGAAAACTAACACCTACATTCTGGCAACGAGTACACCCGAACTAAAGAAATAGCACAAATCTTACCAGCGCATCCTCCTCGGCGTTACGCATTCGCAGAGCCTCGAGCTCAGCTTCGACCTCAGGCGTTAAGTGAGCTACCGCCCACCGAACCCCAGATGTGGAAGGCTGAAACTCGTCAGCTTCAGGATTTAGCGGGGACGACGGTGTACTCCTTGCCATTTCAACCGAGCGACGTTAATTGCCTAAGTATAACGTTAGTTGTGATTCTACACTACGGCTAAAAACACATAACACCAAAATCTATAAGCCAGCTCGGACTCTCTCGATAGTCTCAAGAGCCGTTAAACACCGGTGTAAAGCAATGACCATGGTGTAAGCAAGAATATAAACAACTCTTACCAATAATTCAGGGACGACCGATTCGGGCCGTGGTAACGGCCGAATCTGCGGATTTGCTTGTGACAACCCGGACCAGAACGGGGATTCCGCCGCTGACCAGTGACACCAATCCTCCCCGGTCGCCCAGGTCCAACTCCGCTGCTGCCGCAGGGAGTTATTCAAACCCGTAAACTTCTGCATTTAGTTACCGAAAAACAAAATTAATCCACCCACAAAACTGCTTAAAAGCCAAAACTACAAAATAAGTTGCAAAAAAATAACCTCAAGTCTTCTCAAATTTTCCCAGACAAGTCAGCGGCGGACAGGGAAAATTTAAGATTATGCAAAATTAGTAATTTTGCATAACCGGTTTCGGTAAATACAGCAAAATTAACCTAAGTCTGTCACAATTTCCGAAAAACCCTACGAAATTCAGCAAAACCATGCAAAACCTCCTACGCAAACACTACTATATTCACTATTACGTATAAAATACGAAATAATAAAATTCAAAATCCACGTGTTATAATCAAACTACAATTAAACACAAAACAAAATATAGCCATATTCGCAACTCAAGCCAAAAAAGCCAATAAATATTATTTAACATTAGCTAGTAATCATCATCAAATTTCGATGGTAATCGAAATTTTTCTGTAGGTTTTCAAATACGCAGAAAACGAAAATTTAGACTAGAATTAAGTGTTTTTAGATGCATTCTATCGAATTCAGCACATTTACAAACCTATTACACACTTTTACAGCTAAAATATCTGAATTTGGTAAAATTCAGATCAAAACGATATTTCACAAAATTCGAGTTATCCGAAACTACTGTTTTCGACCCAAAAACACTGAAATTAGTCTCGAACCGATACAATATCACCTATTCAGAACTGTTTTCATACTTTCCGGGCCACGAGAGCACTTACAGCTCCAACCGGACAGATCTGAAAAGTCTGCTTAACATTTCGATTTTCAGCAATTGTCCAACCTGTGCACACATGCCCGTAGCAACTCTCCAGGACACCGAAACTTCAAGGGCTGCGTATTTTGGCTCAGAGCCTTCCGAATCAAAGCTGTGTCTACCGACACAAGCTTGCACGGGGTCTTTCCGCCGAGATATTATTTTCAGAATTTCTGTGCAGCCCGAGAGCTCACACATTTTCACAGAAATGTGATTCCAGCTGCCGAAAGCCTAAATCTACTAAGATTTAGAGGCGCTGGGTGCAGTGACATCTGTACAATTTTGCTGCTGCAGGTAAACTTCCACAGTCATGTGATCTGAATGGAAAGCGACACCATTGATCACATGGCTACGCGAGTTACCTGTAACAGCAAAATACTTGACAATATGAAAACAAAAACACCAAAACACTTAAAATTAACTCAGTATACAAAGTTTCGCATACCCTTGAAATTTTTCAAAAATTAAAGTGAAAAAAATTTCAAGTGTACAAACCACCACAGCGACGGCTTAAGATCAGTTGTCACAAACGAAAGTTCGCAGCCATACAATAGTTTACGTAGATATTGAAAATTCGAGGCGGAATCTATTCTGGACCGCAATTACGGGGGCGCGCGAACGAAGCCTTTCTCGTACGAAAATCTTCGCTTCTGGAGCAAAAAAATTCATTTACCGACAGATTTAAAAAACAATTTAGGCTTTTCGCTGTCCCAAAGACATTTGTCAGCCCCCAACTAACATTTTTTGGCTGGCTGACGGTTGTCAATGTGGAAGTTGATTTTTGAAAATTTCTTTCACACTGACAGTCTATCATAATTGTTTTCTTGTATAATTTTGTTTACTGCGCTATTTTTCGACTATTTTGACAATCCTTCTATTTTTAGTCTCAATTTGATTTTATTCGAATTAAATTCGGTAAAGTCCTGAATGCAGCGTATACCTGTAGCCAGTGGTGGCCGGGGAGGTGAGATAGAGAGCTCAGTCCATTTGTTAAAATTTTGGTCCCTTCCGGGCAAAGATGTAACGTCGCGCACTTGGTCAGGTGGTTCTGCAAATAGCCAGATTTGTCAATTTAAGAGAGCAAATAGTTTTAAGCCTTTTTTAAATAATTTTCTATTGAATCCGGCGCGTTTTAAAAGAACACTAAACCGGATGGAGTGTATTGTGCGCCAAGCAAGCGGAACAAAGCAATGTATTACTGAAACAGCTAAAAACGTTAATAAAGTACTGCTGGACTGTTTTGACGTTTAAGAAGCAAGACAGAGTGCTGGCAATGAAACACAACAAGTATTTTCTAGCATTAGGCATTAGGAATGCAAAAGAACAATAATCATGGCGCGACCGGATAGCCGGATCCAGCTTAATATTCGCCAAAAACTAATATCCGTATCCGGTACCGGTATTTGGTTCAAACCTTACCGGATATCTGCGATGTTGGTACTGCATTTCAAAAATTGCAATCGACAAATGAGCGTGTTTAACAACTTTCTGCGATTACATTTCTGAACAAGTCAAGTAGTGCAAGTTTTGATACGGTGCAGTATAAAAATCAAAAATTCAACAAAATTTCAAACTAACAATTCTGTGACTCAAACACTTGATCGAGTTCCCAAACTTAGATGCGATTCTGGAAAAAATTCTTTATCCGGTTCCGGTATAACATTCACTATCCGGTATCCGGTAAATTAATATCCGGTCGCATCCTGATATATACGCAATCTGCGCTCGTGGCAAATTACATGAAAGTAATTTCAAAAACCTAACCTCGAAACATCTGTTGCAGAACCAGAACATTTTGACGTGGTTGCATTTTGGTCAGCATCATCATTGTCTGATTTACTCAATCTGCTTCCTTCCTCAACTGATGACGTTTGTTCTTTGACTTCAGTTGGATTTCCTGAAAATAGTAATGAAAAAAAATTGAAATTCGCTTTTATAACAAAATTGACGCTTTGGAGCATGTAAGGGTCTGCCCAATGGGTACAGACGACTGCGGGACTTCAGACTGGAACGCGTAGGCTTAAAATTAGGCTTAAACTTTAGGATTACGCTTATGTTTAGGCTTAAGCTTAGACTTAGGATTAGTATAGGTCCCATTACACTAAGTAGTTTACATCATTGAGTGCCAAACCACAGTCTACATTATTGCAATTTTGGCCCATGTTACTTTAAGGGGCGTCCAGGTTTCTGGTGGGCATATATAAGAGCCGGTTTAGATTCTAGATTACATTTTTTCTTAGGCTTAGGCTTAGGCTTAAGCTTAGGAACTCATTTTTGCAACGCGTAGGCTAGACTTAGGCTTAGGAATACGCTTAATCTACTGTTACGCCCCTTAAAGTAACATTGACCGCAATTTTTAACCGTTTCAACATTTGTGGGTGTTGGGGGCAGTAGCCCCATTCTGCTTAGACTAACATCAAACTGCGGGGATTCGGGGTCGGCAACCTTTTCCTGAGGACCCAATGAAAAAAAACGTTGTGTGCGTAGAAATTTTTCTGTGTTTGAGGGAAGCAACAAAAAAACAGCCGAGTCGCTTACCATTTTGATCAGACTGAGCACAAATGTTGTCAATATTTGCGACAAATAACGGTTTAAAATCAGGCATTTCATGATGATATCGTGTCTTTTTCGTATAAAATGCTCCAAGCGTCGAAGATGCAGATTGATTTAAATTCAACCGACGCGAAGTAAACGACTCAAAAATACTCATTTTTACTACTGCTCGATTGTGTTTGGCATTTGATTTAAAAACAGTTACTCTTTAAAGTCGAACAACCTGCTATAACCTCGTTGTTACACGTAAAATTAATAAATATTTCATTGCCACAAAAGCTTGAAGTTAAATATACAATTTCCAAGTCGACCTATTACTGGTGACTGGTGACATGCTGATTTTATTGATTGTACCGGCCAATGTTACTTTAAGAGGCATAACAGTAGATTAAGCGTATTCTTAAGCCTAAGCCTAAGCCTAAGCGTTGCAAGAATGTGTTCCGAAGCCTAAGCCTAAGCAAAAAATGTAATCTAGAATCTAAACGTACTGTTTTATATACCCACCAGAACCCTGGACGCCCCTTAAAGTGACATAGGCCGGTTTTGCTGTGAAACTTTTTTGAAAGCACAAAAATGGAATCTAGATTCTAAACCCACTCTTTTATAGAGCCACCAGAAACCTGGACGCCCCTTAAGTGACATAGGCCGGTTTTGCTATGAAACTTTTTTGAAAGCACAAAAATGGAATCTAGATTCTAAACCCACTCTTTTATAGACCCACCAGAAACCTGGACGCCCCTTAAAGTGGCATAGGCCGGTTTTGCTATGAAACTTTTTTGAAAGCGAAAAAATGTAATCTAGATTCTAAACCCACTCTTTTATAGAGCCACCAGAAACCTGGACGCCCGTTAAAGTAACATGGGCCACTGTACCTATAGAACGGCGTTGCCATAAATCGTATCACGACAATTCGTCGCTCATTATTATGCTTTTCCTTTAGGCTTTAGACTTAGAATTTATGATTTTATGCTTAAATTTATTAAAAGGCTTTAAGACACTGTTGAGCGATAAGTTGTCGGGCGACGAATTGTCGTAGATTGAGCACCAATATCTCTTGCTACAAACTACAATCAATATGCAAACACTGCTTGTGTTTTTTAGGCCCTCCAGGTCCGTAGCCAGCTGACCTTGTTAAGGAGCTAAAATTTTTCAGGAGGGGCATATAAGTGTTTTCAATGACTTGCAAGCAAAGTTGAAAATTTTCTAGGAGAACCAAATTTTTTCCAGGGGGAGGCTAAGCCCCGTGCTCCCCCTTGGCTACGGGCCCGCGGCTCCAGCAGTAAATTTGGGCTTCGGCTCCATATGGTAATTTTTGATTGTTGTTAAACTTGTTTCTTTCGATAAATCGGTATGTAACTTTGGGATAACTTTTGAAGCTATAATTGTAGAGATTTCTCATAATAGAGGCTTGAAAATAATTTATTTTTGGTAATATTGTACATTATTGCTGCATTTGTGAAAATTTTCATTTCAACCGTTTTGTGCCGTTTTTTTCAACATTCCGAGTAGCCCATGTAAAGATCAGCGGCGGAACGTTTTTGTGTTGGACTGCAATAAAGTAAACTTAAGCTTTAGACTAATTTTTTGCTTCGCTTAGGCTTAGGTTTAGGCTTAGGAATATGCTCATTCTTACGCTTAGGCTTATGCTTAAGCTTAGCCTTAGGCGTAGGAATATGCTTATAATACTGTTCCGCCCCTGTTCTTTACATTGGCCCGTTTTTATAACGTTCCGAGTAGTGACACACTATCTGGTGAAGGTAACTTTGCTGGGCAGGTGCTATATGCCGCTAAAGGCAACAAAATGCCGAACAGTTCACAAAGCAAAAAAAGCGAGCTAGCAAACGTTGAATAAATTTTTATTCAAAACTAATTTTTATTTTGGCGGTTTCCATGTTTCAACGGGAACTTCGTGCGCTTTGCCACATTTGTGAAAATTTTTAGTTATTTCAAAAATGACATAGCTACTGATGAAATCAACAGTTGGACAAAGTAAAACGAACGTTAGCCAAACTCGAAGTAAATTCAATTGCTTAAATACGACATTAAATTTACGTCCGTTAGATATTAACATCCATTTCCGTTTAAAAATAGACAATACGCTGTCGGATGGCCAAAATTAAGCCTTGTGAAATGTGGCCCATGTAGTGATCAGGGGCGGAGAGTTTTTTGTGGGACTTGAATAGACTAAGCTTAAGCTTTACGCTAATTTTTTTGCTTGTCGTAGGCTTAGGCTTAGGCTTAGGTTTGGGAATATGCTTGATCTTACGCTTAGGTTTAGGCTTATGGTTAGTCTTAGGAGTATGCTTATAATACTGTTCCGCCCCTGTTGTTTACGTTGGCTTCAAGTGTTAACAAAACGGGTATAGGTAGACCTGTAGCCAGCTCACCTTGCTAGGGGGGGGGGCTTAAAATTTTCAAGAGGGCATTCAATTGTTTTCAATGAGTTACAAAGCATGAATATTCTCTGGGTGGGGCGAAATTTTGTCCGGGGGTCTGAGCTTCCCTGGCCCTTCTTGGCTACGGGCCCGGGTCTAGGGAATCCGCCGTGTTGAGGCCAGTATTGTTGAAACCGCAGAAGCAGCTTCGAGCTTCGAAAACCCTTGTATGCCTCTCCTGTAAAAAATTTTAACCCCTAGGAAGATAAGCTGGCTATGGGATAGCAGTGTAGAGAGGCAAGCGACTCAGCTTTTATACACTTTCCGCCACATTACGCATAGGTTTAGGTGTACGAATAGCCTTTTCTAATTCCTAAGCGTAAGCCTTTGTCGAAACCTGATCATAACTGCGGATCAGTATTATAAGCATATTCATAAGCCTAAGCCTAACCGTAAGAATGAGCATATTCCTACGCCTAAGCCTACGCCAAGCAAAAACAATAGTCTAATAAAAGCTTAAGCTTATTCTATTCTAGTCTTACAGAGAAACGTTCCGCCCCTGATCTTTACATGAGCCGTAACTCTTAACATTAAATGTGGGGAACGGGTACAAGAGACCGTTATAATAATTAAGTCATTGACAAACATAATATGCATTGTAAACCAACAGGACCGACAAATATGTTACAAAGGAGCCGCCGACAAACACTAGCGGATGCAGAAGAAGGGCGCAGAGGCTACACCCCCATCAGAAAATTATGATAAAATTGTAAGGTTCCTAGATTACAATTTCCCCTCAGAACATTGACACATATATAGCATGAAGTAAAAAATTGCGTTTCATAACCTTTTTCCAGCCCGCATTCTCGTTCGAAACATCTGGATTCCCCCTTGCCACCACAATCCAGACCATTCATCCTCCGCAGGAATGAAAAGCTAACCTTTGAATTAAGATTGTTTTAAAATAACGTTTGGTTGCCTTCACGCAGCCGCCGTCAAAATTTTTTTGATCCTGCACTGGGCCCATGTACAGATCAGGGGGTAACGTTTTTCTGTGGGACTGCAACAGAGTATGTTAAAGCTTTGGACCAATTTTTTCCTTGGTTTATGCTTAGACTTACGCTTAGGTTTAGGAATAAACTCATTCTCCAACTTAGGCTTAGGCTTAATATGCTTAGGCTTAGTAATATGCTTATAATACTGTTCCGTCCCGGTTCTTTACATTGGCCCTGCACTGCGTACTAAAATCAAATTCCAAAACTAAAAGCGAGCCATTAAACGTTTTAATGTTCGTGTGCTTTTTACACATCAAAACAGTGAAATACCAAACGTAGAAATATTTACATATGTACATATATACGTTATACGTATCATTTCCGTTTAACGGCGCAAACACACTGATAAGATTTAGGCACAGTTGCTGTGTTAGCTTTTAAAGCGTATACTGAAACGTCGCGTACAGTGTAACTTAATATTTTCAACAAAAAGCCCTATTTAATACACGTGCAAGTTTTTGCTGCGAGAACTTACAGCTGCAATTTGCATTTGCGAAGTTTTGTCCAAAATGTGGTTCGAAAAACTTGCAGCTGCAAATAATTCATTAAAAATCATAACTAGGAATTTAGTTCAAATGTGTGAAAAACCTTGCCAAGTTCACTGAATTTATTGCAGCCGCTTTCTCATTGGCTGATCAAAAAAAATGAAAGTTGTACGTACAATTTGCAGCCACAAGTTCTCGCAGTAAAAACTTACACGTGTGAATATGACTTTAAACAAATACATTAAGTGGCGACAGGAGTATAGCTAGAATTTTAGTTCGAAACAGTATAAACTTCATGTAAAGAAATGTTTCTTAGACTTCCAGGATCTACAAAGTTATTTAAAACCATGTTAAAACGCTTTTTCGAAAAGGGATACATCCCCTCTATCACCGCTTCTTATTTACACCCTCTGATTGGCTGGCAAGCATAATTATAAACACACTGCTAGATATACGTGCGGTACAAGGCTCTTGTCCGTACACACTTTCTCTTCCACATGCTTTAGGCTAAAGCTTAATAGAATTTGGCTTCGAAAACGGCTTTGCAAATCAAAGCGTAAGCTAAACCTAACTTTTGTCTAAGCTTTCATAACAGCTGGAAAGTGTAGCAGATATGAAACAGGCAAGTATTAATAGCAGCATAGGCGACCGGCGCATATTTACAAATTAGACAACTTGAGGGTATATATCTCATCCTTACATTCCTTGAGAGCCAGGAAAGCCCCAGAGTTCTGAATAAACAGAATTCTGGTTCTCTTTTATAGATTATAAAAAATTTGGTCAATGTAAAGAACAAGGGCGGAATAGTATTATCAGCATACCCTAAGGCGGTCCATGTTACTTTAAGGGGCGTCCAGGTTTCTGGTGGGTCTATAAAAAAGTAGGTTTAGATTCTAGATTACTTTTTTTTGCTTAGGCATAGGCTTAGGCTTAGGCTTAGGATTAAGAACTCATTTTTGCAACGCTTAGGCTTAGGCTTAGGCTCAGGAATACGCTTAATCCACTGTTACGCCCCATAACCCTTTCTCACATGAATATTTTCTATTTACCCTGAGACCTACTTTTATGCAAGGATTCGAACTCCAGTTACTGAAGTGGGAGGCGTATACCACCACTGAGCTATAGGAGCTTGACGCTCGAGCCCGAGGGGGCTCTCACGTCTTGTGGTGATTTAGTTCTATGTATACGTGTTGCAATTGTTCAACACGGTTGCGATATATACTATTTAACGTATATACACTGCGCTTAGTTGCCAACGGGCAACTCCCAT
Source organism: Enoplolaimus lenunculus (assembly GCA_030248215.1). NCBI lineage: Eukaryota > Metazoa > Nematoda > Enoplea > Enoplida > Thoracostomopsidae > Enoplolaimus > Enoplolaimus lenunculus. The sequence continues at coordinate 39 of JASANG010001748.1, read as the reverse complement.
GAAAATTTTTCGCTTAAAGATAGTAAGCTGAAAATATTT
>JASANG010001011.1:0-55694 GCA_030248215.1 Enoplolaimus lenunculus | reverse complement strand
CAGGTGCTTTTCCTTTCTTAATTACAGTCCGAGCTGAAACAAACCCAACAACACACTAGCAGGCAATACATACACTCTTACCTGGGCTCTGCCTAATAGAGGGGTGTGGTTCCCACTGCACTGATTGACTGACTCTACGCAGAAATCGCAGCCGAGAAGCAAATACCGCTGGGACCATGATATATTGTGTATTGGATTGAGTTTCGTTATTTCACCAATTATCATTTTTTTAAAAATTAATAGCGCTATGGCACCTTCTGTGCTGCTGGTTAAAACATCTTTAACCCTCTGTAAATTGCAAGTTTCCTGAAATTTACACTCAGAAGGCGTTTAAACTAAGTAGAAAGAAACTAGGTACAACGGCACAGTGAAAGCTCCTACATAAACAAATTATTACTCATACAGAAAACTGAACTTGCGTAAAAACGATGTTGCACACAACTTACACCCCAATGACTTTGACTCCGATTTGCTTACTGCACTTTTCGCTTGCGTAACTTTTCTTCGACGTTTGTCCGGAGGTCTGAAACATCTACGATATTTCTGATTATTTTGCGTTATTTACGCGCATGACTCACGCTGGCTCTCATAGCTCAATTTTACAATGCACACATATTTGTCAGCGGGAACAATACGATTACAACAAAATTAAAAAACAACTTACTGGACATCACTACCAGTTGCTCCGTTAGTGATGTCTTTCGACGAACTGGCATCCTGAAAATCTCCAGCATCAATTTAGCTAGCGACATGCCAAGTAGAATTTAAGCCTATATTAGGGTGGAAGTCTTAAGGAACATTATGCGAACACGAAATAGTTCGTGCAACTTTGTTGTAACAGCAATTTTAATACTGCAAAACTGGCATTTCGCAACCCAATTTCGATAGAAGAAGCTTTATCCGAGGTGTTTCCGGGTCCAACTTAGGTTATTTGCTGGGGGTTTAGAAAGCCACGAGATAAAAAACAGAGATTAAAAATTGGTATTTTATATTAATTTGGTTTTTAGAGTAAATTTACTATTTCGAAGCTTAGAGACGACGGTGAGCCATGTTTTTTATTTTCAAAAGTACGGGGGGTTCGAGTTCAACGTAGAACGTTGGGGGGTTGGAAAGCGGGAGATTAGGCCGCGTGAGATTAGGCCGCTCGCAGTCAACTATCGAAATGCCATCGAAAGATCATAATAAATTGCACAACTCGAAAAAGAGTAAATTAATGCAACCGGATAGCGCTAGATACCAAAATCTTAAACTATCAATTCTACAAACTTAAATTACAAAGTTGTTATTACAAAGCAATACTACTTAAAACTCAATATACTGTCATATACCTGTAAATCCGGCTCAATCTTGATTTCTTCAGCTACAACAAACTTTGAATAAGCTCAGTACATACATTTTTTCGAACTGGAAGGAATAATGTCATTAAACTTGTAGTTCTGCTTAGTGTAGCGTAGAGCTGCCCTGAGACCACAATGTTTACAGGGGCCGGAATGTAGCGCAAGTCAGTAAGACAAAATTTCAACGGCACAATAAAAATGTTATGAAGTCTGTTGGATGAGTGGGCATATTTTTATTCCACAACAATCACAAATACTTGAATTGGAGAGCTACTTTATACATGTGTTTATTTAATTGACATTGGCTGGGTTTCTAAAACCCTACTTAAGTATGACTTAGTACTTAAGTATGTGCTAAACAATTACTTAGCCATTTTGTCGCTTTCAAAAGGGTACTTAAGTTAAGCAAACACTTAAATCGCTGGCTAAATTAATATAATATAAATTAACCGTTCAGGCATACCGACTTTGGCCTAACTGAAATTGTAGACTCGTGAAGGTTCTTTATGACACAACAAAACAATTATTTTTTATTATAACAATGGCTAACATTTTGCATTTGTTTGTTTTTCCTCGAAAATTTAAGTATTACTTAAGTGGGCGACTTAAGTAATTACTTAAGTATAACTTAAGTAAATACTTAAGTAAGACTTCTTATGTGTGAAACACACCAACTCTAAATCATATTTCTAATTTGTCTTTGAGGTTCACCTACAGCGGGTTCTGGTCTAATGAATCTCAGTGGAGCTACAATCCCAGCCAATTCATCAGCCATGTCATTTTAGTAATTTGCCGAGCGGCCTTCGATCTATATATGAGAGACCTTATTTGTAGTTGCCAGTTCTGTAAGTGCTTTTGAAATTACGTACTCCAGTTTCTATCGAACAAAGTATATACGTACTATTTAGTTATAGATTTTTACCACGCCAAATATATTAGCAAATGCGTTAATTTCATACGCGTGACCCGCACTAACTGACCGTTGTAAAAACAATTACGTACCTTTTGCATATTTACGTTTTCTAAGCGAAGACCCTGGTCCATTCATAATTTCAGGCTGTTTGCTACTAGCTGCGTCTTCTAAAATAGCATAAAAATTAATTATCAAGAACGTTGTCGCTGAAAAAAACAACTCAGTCAAGGAGCAGAGGAACTGAATTATACCTGAATCGGAAAAGGAAAAATTTATACGGGAATCGGAACTGGAAAAATTTATACGGGAATCGGAACTGGAACTACAAATTTTCCGAATCCATAGTTTTTTACATACCTTGTATTATTATATGTGATTAATATGCGTTTAACCAATATATCAGTTTCAGAGCACTTTATTCACGTTTCTATGGTAACTTAAATGCCATATAAATGAAATGCAAGCTGAGAACTGATATAAGCAAGCAACTGTTGTTATGCAGTTAAACGACAGAACTGCAGACGAGTTTCGCGCATAACTGCAATAATACAGGTTATAAAAACGATGAAACATTACGATGATTCCGATTATAACATCACACTTAAGTAAACATATCCAACCACTAACCAAGTAAACAAGCCTAGCGCAAAAAGACACAAGCCCGACCACAGAAACATGAAAACTTACACTTGGATGGAAACGTATATAAACATATAAAAAAAGTAAAAGACAAAAAATTGAACTTTATATAAACACTGACCTGTTAAAACCCGGCGAATATCGATCTCTTTCGCGTCCAGTGCACATTTCTTGTCGGACGATCCATCGCTGCAAACTCCTCCGTTACAACCGGTTACAATGGCTTTATGCCTCTGTAAAAGTGCTGTTGCTTCATGTCCGTCAACTTTCACCTTAATGTTGTCATGTAACTTAGTATCTATTGTCGGTGATGCGTCATTCCTTCCGTTCAAAGCTTCATCAAAATCAGCTTTTAGCTGGCTATTTTGATGAGCCTTTTCAAGCGCCACGACGTCCGCTGCAGCGAAATATGTCCACTGTTCAGCAGTTGTGTTGTTATCAGATTGCGCGTATACGTCATCACAGTTATATTCCCAAATGTATGATGAAAGATCTGTAGCAAAAACACTTTTTTTACACATTTAGGCAAATATTTATGTCAGTGTTTTGAAATACCTAAGTACGTATGTAATCTATTGCAAAATCTAGTATCATTGTTCTTCAAACAGACCTGATTCATCAAGCACGCTCGCACGAATTCGTCGTTTAAACTTCGATTTCTTGTCACGCTGTACCATTTCACAAAAATTAACTAACTGCTCACTACGTTTGCCACGTCCTGGAACTGAAATCTGAAATGATTTAACAAACAAACAAACAAGCAAAACACAAAATAACAAACATACATATCTATATATACATTTCACCCTAGGTGCCTAAGCCCTCCACTACTCGACAAGACAACTGCAGGTGACCACAAATGAGGTCTATAACTTCAACTGAATCTAAAAGTTCATCGAATGCTGCACAAACTGTTACTTCTCCGGGGTTTCCCTAGGCCGCCGGCGTGCGGGAGGGTTGATGCAAGCCCCCCCTCCCCACTAACTGAGGAAAGAATTGAAATTTTGTCTCCAAATGTAGTCAAAATGTATTTAACCTACTTTACAACCACAAAAAACAGTCAACAGCAGCGACAGAAGGAAATTGTATGTTTATTTAAAATATAACATGTTTTACGCAGTCAATTTTTACCGGAACGAGTCCAAAAAATTGGGGGAGGTCAGCTAGGCGGAGCTCTCTGAGTGGGGGAGGTTGGATGAGGTGAAAGGTCGTAGGTGGGTGCCCTGCACCCACTAAGGAAATTCCAGCTTCTTATGAGCAGTTCCTGCTGTTACTCCGTCTACAGTTGAATTATTACAGCTATGAGGCTATTTTGACAGACACAAAACCGACACGGCTTTGTCGTCTTACACCATGACATATATGACAAGCCCGATATCTAGGATTTCAGTACAATTTTGTAGTATTCGGGAGCTTTTTAGAATAAAGGCCAGTTTTCTTCTTTCAGTAAGGGGAAAGTAACCAGACATCAAGGATTAGGTACAAAGGTTTGAGGAGTCCTTATAACCCTTCCACATTCACCTTGGCTTGGCACCCGCGATGTTGCTATGATTGTTTGGTTGCACAAGCACCATATTATATTTGTCTCGCGATTGATTTCAGAGTCAATTTTTATACCTACCTCAGTCTCTCCCTCTGAAAGCGCTGTTGACAATGCGGAACTGTGATCATCCATATGTTTCTGCCACTTTCCCCTCATATGTTCATAATGCCAAATGACAGAAAAACACGGCGACGGAGTCGACATCAATGCAATGCGCAGGTAAACACTCACCGTATATATAAGTAATGTACAACCTGAAACGAACTGAGAGAGTTTACAGCAACATGCATTTTGCAATATTTGGTTTCGGTAAAATATTACGCGTCCTCTTACTCTACAGTGTTTAACACTGAAACTAGGCACTCCTGCTTAGCGCAATCACAACTGCTGACTAGCTAAGTTATTACATCAATTAATAGTAACTGAATCATCCAGGGCGTTACTTAATTTTCCTTTTACCTTGACAATGTGCTGTTCCGTTCTAGTACCTTGTTGAAAGCTGAAAATACCAATGTGGAATATTTTTTGTTAGAAACCGTAACTAGACATTTCTACCTGCTCCAACACACTTCTTAATGTGACAAAAGCAAAATTATCTAACAATCAGACGCCTCAAAACTCAACAATTACATGATCATGCGCTAATTTGTGACTTATTTTGTGAAAGCTATATTTTAATTTTAACCTTACAGCTTTCTATCTATTCGCATATTTGCGCATTTTAGTACTTTTCAAAAACTCCACTTGTGACTCTGCTTTACGTTTTAATACCTCTAACGCTCTGCAATACTTAATTCAGCGAAACCTACCATCGAATGCTACTGTCAAAAGCTAAAAGACTGCAACAAAGAATAATTAACCTGAGTAGCGTATGGAGTAATGAAAAAGGGTTTCTGAGCAAAAGTTGATCAACGCTCTCATATTTAAGCTGCATTTACTGGTACACTACTAGATAGCGAATAACCTACTGAAACATTGGAAAATCGATTCGTGATTTTGCAAGCAAAAACGGCCGTCAGTGGTCTGGCTTAAATGTTTTGGGAAGTTTATTCACTGCGGCACAATGCTATTGTTTGCAAAGTGTAAAACTGTATGGTTGGAGTACGATCAATTGAAAAAGAAGAAAATTTGATTTGTGCTTATATAATTTTGGATCCAATAGCATATACGTTGTTACCAAACCAATGTAACCATATAGTGGGATTATTGAAAACTAATTTCAAACTAAATTTGAGGTTGCTTTATTGTTGCATGCGCTACAGCAAAAAATGTATGGTTCTGAGTATAAGGCCAAACGTTGTTTTATTATGCATCATTCAGGTTATACTGCGCTCGCCAATGTCAAAAAATGTCCCACCATTTTAATAGCTAGCTAATTTGCGAACATTCTCTAAAAATAGTGTTCAAACTATTAGCTAGCTATACGAATGACCTACAAAATAAAGCGACGTGGCAAAAATAGTGTTTTAAAAATATCACCCTTTTAAAATACAGTGGATATTGTACGGCCAATGGTTAGAAACGGCAGAGTTTAAAATTTCTTATAATTTTTCAAATTTTGTCCCGGAAACTCAAATTTTGGCGGGAAAATTCAAATTTTTGCGGTAAAATTCAATTTTCGGCGGGAAAACTTAAATTTTGGCGGGAAATTCAAATTTTGGCGGGAAACAAATGATAATTCTACAGCCTGTGAAAGTGCTTTTTTCGAGCTTTTCTAAAATTTATGCTGAATATATCCGCAAACCACCTTGTATACACTGTAAATTCAAGTGAGTTGATTTCAACTCAGAATGAGTTGAATCCAATCACAAGCCTGCACTCTGAATTAGGTCGTTCAGAACTCAGTATTCTGTATTGATTAATCAACTCACCCGGAATTAAATTAGTTCAGAGTGAGTTAATATTTACTGTTGTTAACTAAGAAATAACCAGAAATAACTAATTGTCACTCTGAGAAAATTAATCAACTCACTGGAATTTAAAGTGTACGTCCCTGATGGCCTGTGCTCATTATAAGAGGTTGAAGTGATATGTTAATGTTTATTTAAATCAAACTGAACAGTGAACATTAAGTTACACGAAACTCGCTAAAACGTTGGGAATGTCCCGGGATTTAAATATTGAGTTAAAAATTCAAATATTTTAATATCAGGCATTCGACAGGCTTCAACCATTATTGAGGCGAAGGGAATGTGTAAAAGAGTAGGCTTAGATTCTAGACTACATTTTTGCGTTGACTTTGGTTTAGGCTTAGGAATACGCTTAATCTAATGTTACTGCCCAAAAGTAACATTGGCCAATTATATATGTTCTATGTATACTGAAAGGGATGTATATACATATATTGCAACTGTTAGAAAAATTCTTACTAAAAATACTGAAATTCGGTTGTTTTGAATCATTAACTGGTGATTGGTGCTATTGTTTATTGCAAATACTTGCACGAAAACTGCGCTTTGGCTGAAATTTAAGTCTTAGGTTAAACCTAAGCCAGAGCTTAAACCTGTAAGCTTAGCTACGAACCATAATATGATTAATGGTTCGCTGTGTTCCCTCCTCACCGAACCGTATTTATTGGCACCAAATATTCATTGCTACCTCACACGTTTATTTTTTACCTGATATTTTTGACAACTTAATTTCAAATTTTGACAAAAAATTACAAAATTCATCCAAAATAAACCACAACTAATAATACAGTTCAACTGTTTCAAACTTCAGCTTACAGCGATATTTCCAATAGCAATCATAGATCCTGATTGCTCGTTTCACGATCACCGTTCCCTAGTCTGTCGTCCGTCGAGACGAGCCATGAGAACACAACGTCCTAAGCAAATCTTGGGAGCCTCAATAGTTTTAGCCTCGCTTGTGGGTTATGTGGATACCTGCGGGACGCACCAGGATATTCTGCTGTCTTCGTATGTTGGAATACCTCCGACGCCGACATTTCCTTTTTGGAAAATGTTAAATCTTTATCTTCAACCGCTGTTGAAATAGATGTATTTCCATATTTCGACGGTAGGCAGTTTCAGCTAAGCACCGAATGTTTAACATATGCCATTGAGCATTAAAATAAGCATCAAAAGAACGCCGTAGATACTCGGACGAGGAATGTTAAATCTGATTGATGTTGCCGACTGTGAGCTTCCTAAAAATAAAATACTTTCGTGTAAAGATTGAAAATTTAAAAAACGTTTCGCTCTTGTACTCTTTCAAACCATATTTAACGTTCGGCTCCCCGATGTACGTTTAGACGGCACAGATTAGTTTTAGGGCCGTCCCGGTTTGTGATGAGTCTCTAAAAAGTATGCTTACATTCTAGACTACATTTTATTTGCTTAGGTTTAGGCTTAAGAATACGATTTTGCAACGCTAAGGCATAGGAATACGCGTAATTTACTGTTACTGCCTTAAAATAACATTGGCCGTTACGGTAAGGATAAAACTTCGGCCCCTGGCAACAATTCCTGGGTCAGTCACTAATTATGAGCTGTTGATGGTCAATCGTTCCGGGTTCGATTCCCCGCGGCTTAATACAACGAGTGATGGCTGCGTGTGAGGCGGTATATGGCCACGGTAAGTGAAGTTGTTGCAATCGACCACATTGTGTAGTGGTAGCATGCTTGACACGAGTGCAAGACGGCCGAGGTTTCATTTTGGGCGCGGTCCAAGTTTGGGCAAAACTTCGAACAGGAACTCATTAAAGTCAATAATCTCTAAATTGTAGCGCATAAATGACTCCAGGACCAAATAAAGTTGAGTTCGAAACTCTAAAGCATACTTTAGCTTTGAAAGTACATTCTTTAGCATACACTCTATTAAGAGACCACTATAAAGTCTGGTAGTTCCTAATGAGCACGTAAAGACATATTGCACTGTGTTCATATAGCATCGCAAACATACATAACAACAGCAGAAACACATGGACAAATTTTTACATTAGCGCGCGCGTTATATATGGTGGTTGACACATAAATAGCACTAGAGGGTCGCATTTAAAAAGGACAATATGTTGGAAAAAACAGTAAATTTAGATGCAAAAACCGCTGTTTATTATGTGTTCATGTACTAAAGAACGACTAGTCAACGGTAAAGGCGAAACCGCTCCTGCATGTTCTTTCACCTACAAAAAATACAACAAATCTGACGTTGTCTATCAATGTGTTGATAGACGTCAAATTTTAAATGGTTGAAACTTTTAAAGCAGTGGATTTTTTAAAGAAAATGAAATGGTAAATGCGCCTATGGTTTTTTAAAAATGTTAAAAGATAATATATTACGGTAATGAACGTATTAACATGGAATTACCGGTTTGGTGTGTAGCACCCAAGCTGTAGAGCATTGAAAACTGAAACTAAAAACCAAAAGTGATTACAAAGAAAAAGCTTAAAAGAACAAAGGCGCCCAAGAAAAGTTCTAAAGTGCCGCAGAAGTGCGACATACAAAAGCTAAACTAGGATGGAGGTGGTCGATATCAGTAAATAAATACTTACAAAACGTATATTGGATACTATTTAAAGAAATTTTACCTCGCAGAGTACAGTTCTGGGGTATTAATAAAGGTGTATACACAGGTGCTACAACACAAAATATGTTTAAAATATCGTTACCTGGTATGAATAGTGTTACACATTTGGCCCATGTTACGATAGGAACAGTTTTAACTTTGTTCGGTAAAGGAGGGTTGCAGCCACAGTGACCCCCATATATACTGAGAATGTGATGTAGTAGGGACAGTTTTTCTGTTCCTTTGAAAGAGGTTGCACCACCTCTGACCTTCAGTTTCAAGGGACGCTTAGGCTGAGCGGTATAAGGGTTTCAATAATGAATTGCATATTGTGGGGGGTTTGGGTGGCGACAGCTCCACATTCTGCTAGAGTCCCCTAAACTTGCGGGGAGTTACGGAGGCGGCAGCCCCCTAAGAAGCCAGTTATAGATCATTTATCTATGTGGAGGAGCTTTTCCTAGTTGTGGGCCCAGCTGTTGCTCTGTCCCAACTGTCCTGCTTTCCATGCTGTCCCAACTGTCCCGCTGTCCCAACTGACCTACTGTTCCAATTATTGCAACTGCCCAATTATGTCTGTCCCACTTTACCGTTGGTTTGGGTTGCACACGAATTGTCCGCCCTGTTTATTCTTTCTGTGCACAGAATAGGTTATGGCAGTAAGTCTGAGCTTACACAATTTTAGCTAGATGCCGCGTCCATGCATAGTTATCGTTTTCCACAAAATGTCAACATATAGTTTTCGTTTTGAGAAAATGTCGGCATACCAAAAGTAAGAGCTATATTTTAAAATTTCACCCAAAATTTGAATTTTCCTACCAAAATTTGAACTTACCCGCCAAAGTTGAATTTTCCCGCCAAAATTTGATTTTTTCCGCCAAAATTTGAATTTTCCCGCTAAAATTCGAATTTCCTGCCAAAATCAATTTTCCAGCCAAAATTTGAATTTGCCACCAAAATTAAAATTTTTATTTTCCCGCCATAATTTGAATTTTCCCTCCGTAATTTGAATTTTCCGCTAAAATTTGAATTTCTGTCAAGATTTGAATTTCGCGCCAAAATTTGAATTTTGCAGCAAAAATGCGAGTTTTGCCGCTAAATTTACCACCAAAATTTGAGTTTTCCAGCCAAAATTTGAATTTAATACCAAAAAATTAGTTTTCCCTGCAAAATTTAATTCTCCCTTCCAAATTTAAATTTTCCCGCCAAAAACACAGTGAAAAAACACGCATTACTGGCACGTTTTGTTCTTTGGAATATGTCAAATATCTTATATTTGCGTCCGAACGTCATTTATTTAGGTGTCCGGACATAGTTTCTTGGATATAATTGGCGTCCAGTACTAGCTATGCATGCTGCCGCGGACGGTATAGCTTGTTCAGTTAACGTTTAGTGGACACTACAGAGCTTTTAACAAACGACTGGACATTTTGTGTGCAATCCTAACCAACGGTAACGTGGGACTGACAATATTCCAACGTCCAACTGTCTTAAACGTTCAGCTCCAACTGTTCCGTTGCACTAACTGTCCCAAATATCAAACAGTCCCGTTGTCCTCAACTGTAGCGCTGTCAAAATTGCCCAACTGCTTCAACTGTTCTGCTGTCCCAGCTGTCCCGCTGGCCCAACTGTTTCCGCTGTTCCAACTGTCCCAGTTGTCCCGCTGCCCCATGTGTTCCGCAGTCCCAATTGTCCCGCTGTCCCAACTGTCCACCTGTCCCAATTGTCCCGCTGTTCCAATTGCCCCGTTGTCCCAACTGTTCCGCTGTCCCAACTGTTCCGCTGTCCCAACTATTCCGCTGTTCCAACAGTCCTACTGCCCCCAATTGTCGGGTTATCCCAATTGTCTCCACTATCCCAATTATATATTTGTTGTGTGTACTCCTGGTACACTGCTGTCTTGGAAAAATGGGACGGCCTTTAGGGTAACATTGGCCACACTTTTTACGAGTGACTACCGTAAAACGTGTAATGTTGCACTACCGTGCAACTACACAAATAGACTCACGTGGTTACAGCTAACAGCAAATGCACTTAATAATGTGTCTGACGATTTAACTTTGACCACGGCACGATTCAGAACTGGTGCTGAATATCAAATTTTTTGTGCTGATTTAAGCCAAAGTCACGACAGTAGCTGTAACTATTTGAGCAGCCCTGCACACGAACAGGTACGGCTGGCAATAACTTTTACCATAAAATTTACAAATGCAGTCGTTATTTTGTAATGAGAGAATTTCCTTCTGAGTTGCAATTAAATGCAAATCAAGAAATATTATGGAACAGAAGCCCTTAAAAATGATTGATATCGGGAAATTTATACAAATGAAAAAACAATGATTTGTTCGTTTTATCACTGCTGGTTTTTTGAATCTTGTGTGATAGGTAAAATGAAAAACTTTATATCTGCTATAATCTTGTAAAGAATCCGTACCTGAAGGAAGAACTTATCTGTTGGAAAAGCAAAGTGGATAATTGTTTTAAGAATTGCGCAAAAACTTGTGATTTTATTGCGGGTTTTACGTTGTAACCGGAGCAGCTTGGGACACGTTTGTTCCTATTAGACTATTGGGTAACATTTTGTCTGCTTACGGACCTGATATGGTATTCAAAATTTCGTACTTTTCTGCTATTCTATGATTATGTGTGTGTCACATTTGTTTTTCAATATCGCATGATATTCTAGGTACTGTCTGTGAATTTCATATGATATATTTTCAAATGTCTGCATGCTTGAGGTAACATACATAAATTGTCCAGTTATGTATCAAATGATACTAGAATTTGAAATTTGAATTTTTGAATTATGAAGCTGTGGTTCTAACCAATTTTGTTTCGGATACGATATGCAGGCGTGTATTTGGTATTTAAAAGATATCTGTGCCTCTGCCGCCCAACTTTCCATTCATTTATTAGTACCCAAAAATTATGCTGTCCCACTGAATATCAAATGATATTCGTTGAAATTTTGGAATGTAGTATGATATTCGCATAAATGTCCCGCAGTATCACGTGATATACCGACTGTTATGCACGTTGCCGAATTTTAACGTCATCGTCCAATCAAATGGGACGAACGGTGATCCGACTGCATTGGATATAATGTAAATCCCGCATGAAAATCAGCTCCAAACGTATGTGCGAAAACGCGCGGCAATGGTTAGTGCTGTAAAGTATATTAAAGAACATTGACTACTGTTGAATTACCATTTGAACATGTAATGTATAAATTGTCTATAAAATATCCATTGTTTTAAGTCTATGAATAATAATAAAATTGTAACTTTGTTCAAAGAAAAACTTAAAAACGTATAACGGTATCCAAGCCGTCTAATGAGTACTTGTGGCAGGTACGAAACGTTTACGACAAACTTTATTTTGTATTTTTCCTGGCATTCAGCAAAATTTTTGTAGCCGTAAACCTCTAAGGTGATTAATAAGTTGACCAGGTGATTAATAGGTGGTTTACCTAACAAAATTATTGGGTGGTTTACCTAACATAATTAATGGGTTTACCAGCTTGTTTACATAACTTGATTAGTGGGATTACCAGGTGATTAATGGGTTTATTAGGGGATTAACGGATTTCTGTCAGACGCTCAGAAATGGGGGGAGGGGTAAACCGCCAATTTCATAACTACTAGTGTTTGTATTGTACTATTGATCTAGAGATTAGTTTAGATAACTGTAGTACATGGGTACTGAAGTTCAAATTTGTTCTACTTTAACGATTGTGTTTCTGCACTAGACATTTCACGCTTCAAAGCTTTAACTGACATTGCACTCGTTGCAAGCACTGTGCTGTAAACACCGAAAAGGGATAGTGATCAAAATACCGGAAACGGAAAATGGATATTGAAGTATAACAGTTTCAAAGATGTTTTTTCTGCCAACACAATTAAGGTGTACAAGCTTTCATTGGGCTTTGTAAAATATTAAAGAAATAATAGCTGATGAGCCGAAACTTTTCAGATTTTGGATGTTTTTTGTAATGTTTATGTGATTTTGAGCAATTGCTAATACTTGTAATGAACAATTGCGAGATATATACGTGATTTACAACTAACAAATTCTTGAGCATAAAATAACAGAATTTCCGGTATTTGTATAACGGAAACCGAAACAAAAAGGGACACCTGTTTTTAACGCAAACCAATATCCGGTTAAACCCTGGTATAAATTAATAGCTGAGACGACACCGGATATCAGAATGTGTATATTTAAGTTAAACCAACAATTTTTATTAAAAAACACTTTTTTCACGATGGTTCAAAAATCATATGACGTTTATGTCTTCATATTCTTGTCTTACATTGGACGTTGTTGTGTTGCTGGCATACGCGAAACATTTGCAAAACGTCTTTTATATATTTATTGAAACTATATACATGGTCAGCGCGGCCCCTGTTAAAGCTTTGTCTAAAGTAAATCAACGCCACGAATCGAACCCTGGACCTCTTGCACTCGAGTTAAAACGTGCTACATATCACACCACGTGGTCTCATGTGCAATAACTTCTTAGTCCGGTAACGCAACCCGTAAACAAGACCGGTATGTGAAAATGGTGACACGGCGTTCGCAAGTTTTAGTGGAATATAGTATACAATAATTTTTGAGATAACTTCAATAGATCACTTCAAAAGCTTTTTTTTGCACACCGCACCTCCGAAGAGTGTTGTTTACACTTCAGATTTTGGCCGCTCGCTATGCCCGGCGCAAATATACGTACCATAAAACAGAAATATTTGTACAACCTCGAAAATGGTCGTCACTGAAAGTCCAAGATAAAACCCTAAAATACCGCCAATATCAGCGACCAGGCTCGGAAGCGGATACGCTGGCTGTTCTTCAACTTTTTCAAAATTCAACGTCTCCCAGTAAACGTGCAATCGAACCAGATTGCCGACAGCACTTCCAAGGGCTACTATTCGGTTATTTGACTGTTGATTGCGGTAAAACGCATCATAATCGGAACGCAGGATATTTCCAACAGGGTCGTCGGCGAATAAGCCATGAATGCGAACCAGCGCATACGGTACGGTCGGCCAAACGCTTTGAGAGACCGTCCTTTGATACACAACTTCACTACACGGGCTGTTACAGTCAGAACACGGCAATGCGTTCACGGCAAATCTAGATTTCATTCGTTGCAGCACCGCAATTCGACAATTTCGCTCTGTTTTGTTTGTAAAATCGCACAAATTAGTCGGGGTAAGTTGTTGAGATGTTCGGAAAGTTCCTGATCTATTTGACGAATTCTGTCTCCATGCCGATTGAGATGCGTGAAAATTATTTGTCGCCAGTAGTTGTTGTTTTTGTTGTGGCGACAAATATATTGACGATTCTTCGACGCAGTTACATTGTTGTTCGAGATGTTTTTGGCGACACGCAAACCGGCAATCGTTGAATGTATACAGCCGTTGAGTTGCCGTTCGCCCTGTTCCTGAAGCTATTCCAGACTGAAACGAAGTTTCATACGGGATCCGTTCGGAACAATTGCTCATATACGGATGTTTGAGACGTTTAATTTGTTGCATTCGCAGTCCGATGCTAGTTTTGAATCCCGGTGACGCGTTGAGCCCTGCGATTTCAGGATACGGCATTTCGTATGGCGAATGAACCACAACCCGAGCGCCATAATCGCGAGCGATCAACCCAACATATTCTTCAGTTCGAGCGTTCAATGTAATCCTCAATCCTGAGCTTGAACCAGACTGTCGAGTATACACGAGACGCTGGCGTCGAGATTTTTCCAACTGAACGTCTGAGAAGAGCAGTGCTGAATTGAACGTTTCACACAGACCGTATTTTGTGTTAACCAGCGTTGAAATCGTCGCATTACTACACAATTTTCGATCAAAACTACATTCTTCAACCAGTGTGTTTGTGATCACTCCAAATTCAGCCAAATCGTTTATACTGAACCGCAGCAATTCGCCTATGTCGACTAAATCCTTAGTTTTACTTCGTCGTACAATTTGTTCGAGGTGTAACGACAGCATTTCAGCTTTGGTTTGTTGTTGTTGTTGCTGCTGCTGCTCATTGGTATTTTCAGCGTTTTCTTTGATGTTTTGAGCGTCAAACGAGTCAAACAGATCAATTTCTTCATCGTATTCGTTGTCAAACGTTCCGTTTCCGGTTTCGGTTTGAAAATAATCATAGTCTTGTTCCGGGTCGCATTGATCTGCGTATGGATTTATATCGCAAATATTGTAACCATCAGAACGCGTCGTTCGCCTTACAGTCACGCTTTCATCGTCCGAGTCTTGGTAGTCTGAATCGGAACTTTTTTTCGTAGCTAAATTACAAAAGCACATTTAGAACATTAGGCATTTCCGTTCATCATGCTATTTCTAGTGCGTTCTATACTTTTCGAGGGAAGGTTTTTCAAGATCATGTTACCCTCAACTACTTTCATTCTTTATGTTTACGTTTAGGAATACGTTTACGCTAACGAAACATCTATATAATTAAAGCTGAATTGCCTCATATACGTATCTTGGACAACTTTTCAGCGTTATTTTGCTCCTTGTTATTTGTTTACGGACTGTTATTTATCTTTAACCCGCACTTCGACGACCTTCATTGCTGATATATATCCGGTATTGCAACTATCCGTTGAATTAAACGTTTATTTGTCTTGTATCAAAAGCTTGATCGATAATGCAAGGTTATACTTATGTGTGTACTTCATTAAACTGGGATATACATTACAATTTCGAACCCAACTTATGTTGGGTTCAGACTCATTTATGCATCACACTTAGGAATAATTGACTTTTATGGATTTTAATTAGGGTTTAGGGTCTCTATCCGCTTGCGGACTCCTAGTAGGAAGACGGACTCCTATTGATCGGGAGTCATAATGGAGAGCCCCTCTTATTGACCCCTGTTATAAGGGTGAATACAGCATAACTTTCTGAGTCATGTTCAACCCTTTCTCGCATGAATATTTTCAATTTCATATGACATGTAGATTCAAGGTAAGATTCGATCCCCAGTCTCTCGGTTGGGAGGCGTTTACGATGACCACTCAGCTATAAGAGCTTGACGCTCGAGCCCGAGGGGGCTTTTACGTCTTGTAGAGGTTTTGCTTTGCGCATACATGCTAGAATTGTTAAACATTGCTCACAGTGTCTGTGTTGCTCGTACTTGTATTAGTTGCTCACAGATTTAAATGGTTAACGTTTAGGAGTACTTGTAGTTAGGCTTAGGTAAGTGAATTAATGTATTTTTATAGATAGTAAAACTTACGAGAAAACTTTGAATCTAAATTTATCTCGTCACTTGTGTTCTTTACAGCTTCTGCAACAAATAGTGAAATTTAAAAGCAAATTTATTGATGCAAAACACACACAGAGACATAATTCGTCTGGCCAATGTTACTTTGAGGACCGTAACAGTAGGTTAAGCATATTTCTATGCCTAACCTTAAATCTAAGCGTTGAAGAAAGTGTATTCTTAAGCGTAAGCAAAAATGTAGTCTAGAATCTAAGCTTACTCTTTTACTGACCCACTAGAAACCAGGACAGCCGTAAAAGTAACATGGACCTGTCTAATATTCGGACGTGTTCGTATTCGTATTAATTTGAAAATCGGCTTTGTTGCAGAAATATTAAAAACGCCACCTTATCGTTTAGTAAATATTACAGTTTGCGTTAAATTACTTCAGGTATTATGCAGCCTTAGCTTCACTTTAAGGAGTATATATGGGCCCTTGTTACTTCATAGGGCGCCCAAGGTTCTGGTGGGTCAATAAAAGAGTAAGTTTAGATTCGACCAATATATATGTGTATGTGTATATGTCTACTAAAATTTTGGCATGCCAACTTACCAACTAAACATTGTTGTTTGTGTTGTTCAAACCGCTTCTTCGCGTCTTTGCTCATCCAGTTAATATCGTTGTGTGTCAAATTTTTAATAGAATCACAACTAAACCGAGTTTGTAAATTTAACAATTGTCGCCATTTTCCGGTATGATTTAATACGGAAGCCGGAACCGGATTCAGGTTACACACTGTGACTGCCGGAAATAGGATTTGGTCACGGTTCTTGATCACAATTTTAACCTAAAAGTAAATAAAAAACAAGTTAAGTTGTAAACATTTTTACAGCGTGTGAACCTAAGATTAATAGAGGGTTCATATTCTCGACCAAAATACTTCAACACCTAAATTGATCTGTTCAAGCAAGTCTGTACTTAATCCTTGATACTTGATGGACAACTGTGTATTCAATTCTAATACAAAATTTTTAACCTGTGTGGGTCCGGTAGGAATGATGAACCCCGGGATCTACCATCTGCGGAGGAAAATACGCATCCCAAATTGATGCCTGCTTAAGACAGCATACAAATTACATACATGTTAAAATATACACATAAAAAGCAAACAGGCTTCGTCTTATAGAATAACAACACGAAGAAAAAGTCAACAGTCCTCTATCTTCAGAATTTTTCACTTAGAAGTATAAAAGCAAATTTTTGGATAAGGATGCCTATGCAAATCTGCTGGAGCGATACCCAAAATGCGTCTGTGGGGCTTTTCAGCTTTGAAATATAAATTTTGCAAATTTTTTAGTATACGTTTTTAAAAATAACGAAGATAGCCTAAAGCTGATCAGTCCTGAGCGTCGCCACAGAGTTGCACTTGTGCCAACCCCTTATTTGGTTGGTGTCATCGTCCCAAACTCAGTTGGGGCTATTCAGATTGCTAAGATAATATATCATTCTTCGATTGAATTTTCACCTTTTGTGAAGATTTGTTTCTATAAATCTCAAGCATTACGGCACCTTTGTTGTCGCAATAATATTTATTGCTCAGACTCACCATATTCCCAAGTTTTTAATTGTTGGCACTTCGCCAAACTTTAACATCACTCCATCCCGGTTTTGACTTTTTGCGGACGGCACAGCCGTACACCGTGAATTTCAGTAATTTGATTAATCTACTCAGAGAGAGAATTAGTTATTTCAAGGCATTCCTGAGTTAAAATACCACTAAAATATTAACTCACTCTGAACTGATTTAATTCCGGGTGAGTTGATTAACTCAGAATGAGAGTCAAACAATACACAATGGTGAGTTCATAACGACGTAATTCAGAGCTCAGACTTCGGAGCGGATTCCATTCATTTTGAGTTAAAATCAACTCATTAAAATTTACACTGTGAAACTACCTGGTAAGGATATTCCAAAAATCGTTGAACAACTGTTGAAGTGTGAAACATCAAAAGACACGTTGCCGCGACGGCAATCATTACCCAAACTACACGAAATCCTCGTAATCGTCGATCAAATGCGTGTGGAATAGCGTGCATTGTTGTTGTCGATATGAAATAATCACGTAAATGGGACGCATTTGCCGCACGGCCGTACGGCAAAGAGCGTCCTATCGAGCTATTTTTCGAGTACAGGGGCGGTTTCGTTTTAGGCGGATCTGCTGATTTTGTAGGACACTGACGCATGCTGAATACTGAGTTGTCTAAGCCGGTTGGTTTCATTATGTTAGCTCAAATTTTAATTTTTAAAATATTTAGTAGGTACATGTCATCGGTTATATTAATTGAAAAAATTAGCAACTTTTTTGGTGGTTAATCTGTGAAATTTAAACAGATAATGTTGCTTGTGCACTGCAAAAAATAGTGAGTCAAATTGACTCCATCTGAAATAGGCTCTACGGGACTACACAAATTGAGTCAAATCAGACTCCGCCAGAGTCAAATTCGATCCACTTGGTCACACGTTTGACTCTGGTGGAGTCGAATTTGACTCTGTTTGTGTAGTCCCGTAGAGCCTGTTTCGGAGGGAGTCAATTTGACTCACCATTTTTTGCCGTGTGATCGTGGCCGCTTATTGGATTATATATTTGAAAACAATGCACTGTAGGAATAAAAACGCGTCTACCTTATAACTGCATAAACCAAACCTGTGTAAAAAATTTTGTGATTGTTATTCATTTAGCTGCGTATACGCTATTGGTTCAGACAACGGCCTCAATTAGTGAACATTCCTACTTATAGCTCCACCGTGCCAGCCAGGGTGTACATGAATTGTAAAAATAACGAAAACGTATAGTGATCGAAATAACGAACACCGAACGCAAATCTTAAAGTATAAAAGTTTCAAAGATGTTTTATTTTTCTGCCGACATAACTGAGATATGCAAATATTCACTGAGCCAGGCCAGGGACTGTCGTTGACTAATACAAGCCAGGTTGAAAATTTTTCAGCGAAGCCAAAATTTTTCCAGGGGGGTCTGAGCTCCCCCTGCCCTCCCACATGGCACGGGCACGCACTGGGCTTGCTAAAGTTTTAAAAAAATGGCGGATGCACCAGAATTTTTTAGATATTTTGAATGGATTTATAATTTTTAATGATTTTCGAACAATTCAAGCGTTGATTTATAATTAATGTTGAGCGTATTATAATAAAACTTTCGTTATTTTTATAACAGAAGTGGATACTTATTTTTACCGGAACCGAATATCCGGTTACACGCTGGACTGTCGTCAGCCAATTTTCAAAGCTAATAATCAATTTCCGTCAACTTATAAGAAACTTACAGTTTCGTCGAGGTTTTATTCAAATAACGGGTACATTTAGTCTACTCAAATAACTCTCATTTCATCGACGTCAATAGCGCAACAGGGTACAGCTAACTACATGCAACAACCGAAATCTGCAGCAATATTTTCACGCAACGAAATTAATAAATTTAGCTTATTAAACCATTCTTACACCTCAGTGAACCTATTGAATGAGTTATTTACCTAGTTTTACCAGTTAATCAGGCAAAGTCGGCAGGCAGTATTTCACCTAGTGATGTTGCTGATTTTTTTAGATTCTCTATTAAAAATTAGTACTTAATATTACGTTGCTATAAGTAGGTTTTTTAAAAAAATATCTTGCCGTGAAAAATAGTCTTTAGCTTTAAAAGTAAGTTTTTCGTTACTATTAACAAGAGTGCATGATATAAGAGTGTGCAACTCTTGGCATTCTGCATGGTACAAAATGTACCACCGGGTGTTGCGTTTTATGGCCGACCCTCACCCCTTGTTTAGAGGGGGGTCGCTATCACATGAATACCCCTAAATTAAACTAACAGGAGCATGTTTGAAGCCGCATACGTATAGTGTCATGATTCGCACCGGTTGTACCCCCCTCTAAACAAAGGGAGGAGGGGTAGAGCAAAAACGCAACGCATGCCGGGTACATTTTTTTGCACAGAATGTTCCCAGTTGCACACTCTTGTTAAATAGCGATTATCCACTCTTGCTATTAAGCACTTACTGAATACTAAGTATTATTTGCTCTTTGTATACATTTAATTTTAAATACTATAGCACTTAAATATTAAATACTGTATTGACCAGAATAAAATGGGGGAGGTAATACGAGGGGGTCTCTTTTTTGTCCCAATTAATAAGAGTCCGTATCTTTAATAAGAGACCGTGACCGGACAGAGCCCCTAAACCCTAATTGGAGTCCATAAATGTCAATTATTTCTAATTGTAGTGTATAAATGACTCAACAAACAAATAAAGTTAAGTTCGAAACTTGAAAGTATATATGCTTAAGTTTTGAAAGTGCACTTCTCAGTATAACAATGCCTTATAGCTCACGCTTGTGATACAAGACAAATAACCATTTAATTTAAGGGATAGTTGTAATAACGGATATATTGCAGTAACGAAGGGTCGCAGAAGGCGGGTTAAAAATAAACAACAGTCCGTACTCTAATAACCGGGGGTACCCTCTGGAGATGCCAAAGAAATATCAGTCCCTCCTCGTCTTCGGTAACTAGACTACTAAAAGTAACGAAAATATTTAACATTTAATACTATAAAACTGAATTAGTACTGAAAATTAAGAGGAAATACATGTAATATTATTAGGTGCTAAGTTTTAAGTGCTGGACCAGTGACGTGCTTTAGGCCACGGGATAGCCCTCAAATGACGGACCCTAACACTAACAAGTGCCTTCCGCTAAATTTCAAAATAAGGATTTATTGCGTCCAACATTGAATTTGTCCAAATATATCTCATAAAGTTTCTCGTTTGCTTCGATTGCGACGATTTTTCAATTGATTCTTATGAAGCTGACAATTCGACCCGATCCACATTGTTTATATGAAATGTTTCAATTGCATGTATATGTCGAAGGACAAATTACTATACAGGCTAATTGCTAATTGGCCTTTGGCTAAACTCCTATTGAACTTATAGACCAATCAGATTTGATTATTTGGACAGACACAATACCGGTAACCAATCAGCGTTAGTCTTACATCCCTGTTGTTTTGCGGTATGTCACAATCGCTATTTGGCCTATGCCAAACTGCGATTTGCTTCCAATACCAAAGTGGTCTAGGTCAATTGGTAATTTGCCTGAATAGCAGGTTGGCCTACGACATATAGGTATAGCACATATGCTGGTTTTAGAACAACGTTACTGCTCGCACTACTCTTATGAGATTCACGTTTGCTAACAAAGGTGCAAAATAAATGCCTTAAAAGGCACCCGGGGGCGTATGGATTCTGAAAGCCTCTTCTGGCCTCTGCACTGAATTGCAATGCATTTCAAACTACGCAGAAAATTATTTATTTGGATGAACCCTGAGTTCACCACAAGGCTGGCCAATGATATTGTGAGGGGCGTAACAGTAAAATGAACGTATTACTAAGCTTGAGCCTAAACCTAAACCTAAGCCTCCGCGCCACGAAATGCCTATATTCAAATGTTAGGTCTACTAAGCCTAAAGCCTAATCAAATCTTAACATAAAGCATAAGCTTACTCTATTGCAGTTACGCTGAAAAACAGTATGCATCTTAAAATATCATGGACGCGCAAGTAAGGCAGGTGAAATACTTAGCTAACGTTCTATTGTCAGGAGTTTAAGAAAAAGTCGTTAAACAGAGCTCAACATGGCATATTGCAACTGGCGCCAATGTAAAGAACAAAGGTGGAACTGTATTATAAGCATGTTCCAACGCCTAAGCCTAAGCCTAAACGTAACAATGAGCATTTTCCTAAGCCTATGCCTAAGCTTAAGCCAAGCAAAAAATAGTCTAAAGCTTGAGCTTACTCTATTCTAGTCCAACAGAAAAACGTTCCGTCCCTGATCTTTACATGGACCGCAACTGGTATATATATTATCATTTTGTATAGAAAGGCACGGTTCACCACAGATTGTAGTCCAAACAGTTTCTTGAACAACAAGAAATTGAAGAGATTTGTGATTTTCTAAATTAAGTGATGGGGTGTTTTGTTATATAAAGAAGTTTATCAAAAATTTCATTTTGAATTTTAGATTTCAAGTTTTTCGTGTATTTCTTGATTTTTTTAAATGATCGTTAGCAGTGACTTCTTCATTTTATTATTTATTTCATCTTGCAAACGAAATGGCGTTAACAACGTTCTGAATAATTTAGTATATTTGTAGTCAATTTAAAATTTTTGAATATTCGATTTTAAATTTGATGTAAAGAATACACACAGGTTATGTCACATAGGAATTGAAAATTTCCAACATTTACAGTATCGTGCTATTATCCCTAAAGGGAAATCACAGCTATCTCGTGTCGACAAGTACCTGTTTCAATATATGTTATACAAATCACAACATCGCCTCTGGCGGGTTTTTCCCAAAAACGCCAAAATTTTAACGTTCTCTTGATTTCGTCAGAAAAGCAGAATAAACTAAACAATGCTCACAAAACTGCCAATTTGATGTTTTCAACAAATCAATTTTAATATCTCAAGGGAAAAAATCACAATTTGATTGCAAGAAATGTTGTTTTCGAAGATATATTCTCAGCAACTAAAGCCACAGAGGTTCAAGGAATTTTACAGCCTCTGTTTGGTCTCGGAATTCTTTCGGATCGGACCCTGTTGCCCCACGTTTCAATTTAGCTAGAGCTTAGCGTTATCCTTAGACTTAGGTTTAGAAGAAGACCTACCTGACCCATTACCTATAAACTTAAGCCGACGCCTTTGCCTAAAGCGTGAAACTAACACTAAACAACAACTTTATATGTGACAACAACTGTATATACTACTGTTCCGGTTCTGTTCTATACATGGGTCGTCAAGCTAAACCGAACTGGCTAATATATAAACATTGCAATAAATTTTTTACCAATGGTCTCTTAGGCATATATCGTCTATATAATCATCTTGCGTTTAGCCGATTTCAATATCTTCTTAATGCTATCGAATCATATGAACGCAGTCTAAAGATGTTACAATGCTGGGTTCGTCACAATAATTTATTCATTTTAACATGGCTCATAATATGAAAAATTTATGAGGTCGCAAACGAAAGTTCAACGCAATTCCCGTTTCCCACTGCTGTGTTGGTGCAGGAATGCAGACAGAAGCGAGCTTCTATTGCTATTTTCAAATTGGCATTAGTTTTTGGCAAATGCTATATAGGTTGACTTGAAGCAGTAATAAACAAACAGCATTGACTAGAAACTTTGCAATATATTAATTATTGGTTGCTGACATTGAAGAAATAATTTAAAAAAAAATAATCATTCTTATATAAGCAGTGTGGCCCATATAAAGATTAGGGTGGCACGTTTTTCTTTTGGACTGCAATATAGCACTTAATAACCTTAAGATTTGGACTAATTTTTTGCATAGGCTTAGATTTAGGCTTAGACTTAAGTATAAGCTCATTCTTACGCTTAGGCCTACACTTAGGCTTAGGCTTATGAATTTGCTTATACTACCACTGTTACAGCCCTGAAATAAGCTGAGTGCGCGTCTTTGCTTCGTTTCCAGACGTTTCTTGTTTAATTTTTAACACTGAGATTGAGTTTTATGCCAATTCAACAATTACCGGTTGCTCACAAAGAAACTAGACAGGACCTTGAATACAAAGACATAAAACAATATAGAATCACACTTGCGTATGTGAAAACATTTGGCCAGCGTAAAGAACAGGGGAGGAACAGTATTATAAGCATATTCGTAAGCCTAAGCCGAAGCCTAAGCCTAAGCCTGGCAAAAAATTAGTGTGAAGTTTAAGCTTACTCTATTCTAGTCCCACAGAAAAACTCTCCGCCGCTGATCTTTACATGAGTCAAACATTCCATTAAAGTGTGTTTATTCAACGCCCTGTATGCCATAAAATGATTGAGACGTGTCCACGTGTACAAAACACTGGTTGACTATGTTCTTGGTTAATTTGTTCTAATTCTATTATGTGGCTTCTTTCATTACACATCTTGGTTTAATTTTGAGAGACAATAAGATTCGCAGTAGGGTTCGTGTAAAGCCTAAACCATACTGAAAACAGTATTCTTAGCCCTTTTTATATACTATGTGGAATTGTGTACGCGCAACTAAGTACACAACATGCAGTGTTTAACAGTTATTCCGCCTGTGCGAAGCATCAAAATTTCTGCAATGACTGACAGCGAACGCGCACAGGTTTTAGTCTCATATTGTAGCACATGTAAAATACTGTACACTGCAAAACTGGTGAGTTCAATTGACTGTCTCCGAAATAGGCTTTTCCGGACTACACAAACTGAGTCAGATTCGACTCCACCAGAGTCAATTTCAACTCACCCGAGTCGTTCAGTGAGTCAAATTTGACTCTGGCGGAGTCGAACTTGACTCAGTTTGTGTAGTCGGGAAAAGCCTATTTCGGAGAGACTCAATTTGACTCACCATTTTTTGCGGTGTATATTTCTGATATTTGACAAAAGTTTTCTTACATTTAAGTAATATAATTAGCAAGGTGCACTTGAAAAGTATTTTTGCTCTAACAGAAGCATTTTCGAAAAAAATTTTAAAATAAAGTCTGAAAACTTTTGTATTTAAAAGAAATAAACATTTTCGTGTTATTTTGAGAATAATTGTCTTCAAATATGAGAAAAAGTTTTCCGTTCCGTCGCTGAAAATTCGTTTCTGAACCAATTCAGAATTCCTATTTTTGTGTCACAGTCGAACGCTATATAAATGCCTTCCATCTGGAACAATAGAAAATATTCATGCGAGAAATGATTAAATATGGCAAAGTGTGAGACTACGACTTTGTAACGGGGCCTATTCCTGGCTTTGAGATATATATGCGAACGGAAAAACTGAAGGCATGCAATTAATATTGGATATATTTCATGAAAACATCAAAAAATCAATAAAATTGTTCCACAAAATAAAAGACTTGGCGTACATATATTGTCAAATGTCACGCAAAATTAATCTTGAAGAATAGTTCGAATTGACTTTTTTCTGCTATATTAATATTAGCAATGTAAATATAAACTGCTGCTCGCGTCACTAATTACATTATCAAAAATTAAAACAGCCGTATGTTGCGGCTTATGTAAGTTTTAACTATAAAAATAAATTTGTACTAAATTTTGGCTGATACTTAGAACAGGGCCATGACAGTAGTATAATCCTATTTCTAAGCCTAAGCCTAAGCGTAAAAATGAACTTATATGTAAAGCCTAAGCCTAAGTGAAAAATTAACCTAAAGCTTAAGCTTACTGTATTGAGTGCTGCAGAAAAACATTTTACCTCTTAAATTTACTTGGGTCTAAATGGTGTTAAAAAGGCGCATATAGGGAAAATCCGTTTCGAACAGCACAATTACGGCGCAGTTATTGCAATCCCTAGAATAAGAATAAGGTTAAAGCATACAACGCATCAGTGTTATATGCAAACAATGTGCCAATTTCCGTTGGCTGATTCCAAGTTTATAGGACCCATGTCAATAACTGATAATAGGTGCTAGGACGTACATTCGAGAATATGGACAAAGATGTGAATTTTGATTACTACAACATGTATTTATTAATACAAAATCACTCTGCTAATTTAAAGTATATTTCGCGATTATAGCTAAACACTATAGCTAAATAAACTTTTTGAAGTTGCTTCAATATTTGCTCCAAAAAATGCCTTTGATGCCCAACTTTCGGGTTTGAAATTAGTTTAGTTTGTTCATCGAAACCTAAAACAACATAGTAGCGTAAGTTGGTTATTTCTCACATACCTTAATAAGTTTGCAACAATTTTAATTGGTGCTTTGAAGTACTGTGACACATAATATAACACGAATTCAACTCTAAGACTTTAATACAATATGCAAAAGCAAACCGCTAGACGCCAAAATCCGTGTTTTCAAGACAGACAATTACTCGCATGCATGTGGCGATGGCGGAAGGTAGTAATTCTTGCCTCGCTAAGCGCGGCTCAAATTGCACACTGAGAGCATTGTTTGAAGCATAAACTTTGAACAATGTACTCGTGCAAAATTTGTGCAACGCTTGTGCTAAAGGCACTCGTGTTGCAGCTTGCTTTAAACATTAGCTTCGTGTGCAATTCTGAAACAGCTTTGCTCGGCTTGAAATTGCACAATTGGAGCATCGCAAATATAGCGTGATCGTAAATGTCTGGGCCAATGCAAAAAAAAACAAGGGCCGAACAGTATTATAAGCATATTCCTAAGCCTAAGCCTAAGCCTAAGCAAAGCATAAGAATGAGCATATCCCTAAGCCTAAGCCTAAGCCTAGACTAAACCAAGCAAAAAATAGTCTAAAGCTAAAGATTACTTTTTTCTAGTCGCACAGAAAAACGTTCCGCCCCTAATCTTTACATGGGCCAATGTCTATAACGCAGAAATCCGTGTTTCTTGCAGCTGCAAATTGCAGCTGTCAGACAGCGCTGTAAAAAACTTACACGTGTGAATACGACTTTAGCAACTACAATTAGCAATGTACATAAAGTATTTTAACATTTCACAATTCAAACTTGTGGACAAACATGTATATATTGGTACATTTTACATGTGACATTTACATGCCAGACAAAGTCCAGGTTACTTTTAGGGCTGTCCCAGTTTTTCATGGGTCAGTAAAAAAGTAGGCTTAGATTCCAGATTATATTTTTTGCTTAGGCTTAAGCTAGAAATATGCTTAATCTACTGTTACAGCCCTAAAAGAAACATTGACACCAGACAAAATACCACACGGTCCATGCTTTAAAAAGTTAACACATTGCGATCGCTCATAACGTATCATTGCGTTATTTGTATCTTAAATTAATGCTACATGGAATTTAATAGCATATTTGACGTTTGCTAACAAAGCTTAATATTATTTTATGATATTAATTTTAAATTATAACGAAATCAATACTGTAACAAAAGCGACAAATCCTTAGATTTCTTATATAATTCCTAAATTAATGATTAGGAATAGAAATATACATTAAGCTGAAACACCCTAAGTCTGAGCATTATTAATAATTTTTTAACATAGTTTATAACGAGATTAGAAAATCGTAAAAGTGTCAAAATTGTTGCAATAATAAATAGAGCCATTTCGTGGCTGACTGTAAGCCAGTTCATAAACAATTTTCAATATGGCCATACAAGGATTTTCGATCACTTACAAGCAAGGTTGAAAATTTTTTGTAGAGGAGCGCCAAAATTCTTCGAAGGAGCTGAGCGCCTGGCCTCCCTTTGGCTACGGGCCGGCAGATCGAAGAATGACAAAAGTGTCAAAACTGTTGTATTGATAGCTTGAGACCCTGGCGTGGTTGTTTAGGGGTCATTTGTTTCATGAAATTAATGATTTTTGCATAACGAAAATGCGATTAACAAAATGTTGTGCCACAAGTAACCGTTCTAATTGCCGGAAACTTGGGATACTGCGAATGCATTTTAAAATATCTGACTTAATTTGTACCATACAAACCTCATCAACTCAATCCATACGAAATAAAATACAGTGCCCAATGTGTAAACTGTTGTTGGACATACGGGCATTACATAATTCTCTACAAGACTTGAGAGCACCCTCAGCCACGAGCGTCAACATTTTATATCTGTGCAATGGCAAATTTAGAAAGAGATTTCAGTTAAAAATGGTCACAAAATTGAAGTAAATTGTGATACTTAAACGCAGAGTTAATCAAATCTATTGCATATTTTTATCTCAAAAACGGTTTTAAACGGAACGAAAAATTTAATTAACTTTAAAGAAAAATATCTTGCTATATATACTTATGATATATAAATATATACATATATATAAATATATATTTACACACACATATATATACATATATATGTGTGTGTAAATATATATATTTATATATATGTATATTTATATATATTTATATATATATAATTGTACAAATTCGGTCGCAATATACTATATATATATACCTATTCTGAGATAAATTAGAAAAAATATGTGAGAAAAGGGGTAATTCAAAAATTGCTAAATATTGTCTACAAAGCAAAAAATATCCTATTCGAATTACTACGCGTCGCCTGCTTACCAACGGCCATATCGCATAAAACTGTCCCTGGTAAAACTTTAAATCAAGTTGTTTTATTAATTTTAGAACACCACAGACGTAAAATATAATCAGATTTGAACCTAAATGTTTAAGATTACAAATAAAACGACTAAAATAAATCTGCTACCAAAATGAGCTTTAGCTTCGGAATGCTTCAAAAAAATGTTTTCAAACTACAATTAATTTTGAATACAATCTTGTGGAAAAGAATTATTAATACTCAGAATGCTGCGGGTTATTTTAGTAGGATTAACAGCACGGCGAGAATAATCAGATATGAGTTTTAAATAGCTTTGGTCAATTTTTATTTTATAAAGTAAAAGTTATGAAATTTTAAAATGGGTTTTCAGAATTTTAAATTTTATCGCCTGGATAAATATGTGTTCTATAATGAGGATTGCAATAAGATTGGGTTTTGAAGTGCAAAAGCACATATTCAATGTAGCCAATGTGTTTTATACCTATATATGGTTTTTTGCTGTTGCTCTCAAGCGGTAAAGTCTCTTGTATAGCGTTTTGAATTAAAAAATAAATATTAATTACAAATAACAGGGTACAACCTGAGGTCTGTCTCCGGTTGCGGTATAGAAGTTGTGTCGTATTTCTTAGTTAAGCAGTACCATATAGAGCCCTTCACGAAAATTTTGCTGCGGATGCGGTGGGGCTCGAAGCCGCGACGTCCGGATTACCGGTTCGCTGCTCTAACCACTGAGCTACGCAGCTATGCAAACATTTCGCTACAATGGCTATATATACTGTGAGTTCGGTACTACAACTTACGTATATGAATACGCCGGCAGTGAAATTTTGCATAGTTTTTCCCAAATTTATTTTTGTTTGGTACGCTTCGATTTAACTTTTTTTACAATTTTTACAGAAAACTTTGCTAGATTTTGTAAAAAATAGACTAATACCAAAAGCTTTTTAACAATACCGTACCGATATTTCGTAAAGTTAGCAAATCAAAATTGCGAAAGTTGACAAAAGATGTGTCAGACGACACAGTTAGAAATAATATATAAGGGCGTTGCTGACACCAGTAAAACTACCCACCAACACTAAAACTTTCGTGCTGGAATTTAAAACTTTTAATGGAAAAAATGTGGTAGATTCTCACTCACAAGGTTTCTTTAAACTACTCATGTTGTGCAATTACCGTTTTTCTACTTTTAAAAATTATCAAGCATTTTTGTATAATGACCCAGGTAGAAGTGGCGGATCCAGGATCTCTAAATGGGGGGGGGGGCAAAATTTCACAGGTAATAAACTTACTTTTGACCCATACACAAACCACGAACTATTGTCACAAAATAGCTATATAATCTTTGTCGAGATGGTGTTGGGTGGGACACGGCCGGGGTGGCCCCCCATGGATCCGCCATTGCCAGGTAGCAGCAGTAAAAACTCATGTTGCTAAATTTTTGTCACTTTGAAGCATACATATATTTATTCTCAGACAGAAATATCAGTAATTTTCCATGTGAGCTGATTAATTTTTACTCATTGGAATTTACAGTGCATTCTGCTACCAAATCAGCTCAATAATAAAGGAAGGTTTTGTTTCAACTTGTTTCTGCCGGGGCACTTTAACTTCTCCCAGATCATCCGAAGTGCTTTGTATCTCACCACACGAGATGTCTAGAATACAACTGCAACCAAAGTAGTTTGAACTAGTGATTCAATCTTAACAATGACCACAATGATAAACAGGAGGCGCAACAATATTTGATTTCAGGTAAGAATTTTCGTATCGAATTCTAAATGTGTAAAATTGTAATGATGATGTCACAATGTTTTTTAACTTTTTCTGTGATAAACAATTACTGACACAACTCTGCGTGTATTTTGACCCCTTGGTTGCCTATTAAACGTTCGGATTCGTTGTCGAATTTGATGATTTTAACACTGCACCCTATATTTGATACCTTTGCAAAAAAATTTGGTGTTCATAAGCGAGTTGCCCACATTCCCAGGGGTAATGAAAACAAATAAATTGTAAAAAATTTTTTTACTATCAAATATTAAACATAGTTACGACGGTTTTATAGGGTACAACATGAAAAGAACCAACAACAAAGAATATAAACGCAGTAAAACAATTACCTATTTCAGTAATTTAAAAAACAATTACCTATTTCAGTAATTTAAAAAACAATTACCTATTTCAGTAATTTACAAAACAATTACCTATTTCAGTAATTTACAAAACAATTACCTATTTCAGTAATTTACAAAACAAAGAATTACCTATTTCAGTAATTTACAAAACAATTACCTATTTCAGTAATTTACAAAACAATTACCTATTTCAGTAATTTACAAAACAATTACCTATTTCAGTAATTTAAAAAACAATTACCTATTTCAGTAATTTACAAAACAATTACCTATTTCAGTAATTTACAAAACAATTACCTATTTCAGTAATTTACAAAACAATTACCTATTTCAGTAATTTACAAAACAATTACCTATTTCAGTAATTTACAAAACAATTACCTATTTCAGTAATTTAAAAAAGAGCAACTACCTATTTCAGTAATTAAAAAAACAATTACCTATTTCAGTAATTTAAAAAAACAATTACCTATTTCAGTAATTTAGAAAACAATTACCTATTTCAGTAATTTTAAAAAACAATTACCTATTTCAGTAATTTAAAAAAACAATTACCTATTTCAGTAATTTAAAAAAACAATTACCTATTTCCGTAATTTAAAAAAACAATTACCTATTTCAGTAATTTAAAAAACAATTACCTATTTCAGTAATTTAAAAAAACAATTACCTATTTCAGTAATTTAAAAAAACAATTACCTATTTCACCAATTTAAAAATCAATGCGCTACCATTCAGCTCATTATATAAAAATCGGAATTAATTGCAGTATGGTTCGAACCCAGGTCATACGTGCTACTTAAACCCTTACTTGGCACAAGTGTTGCGTACACGGTAAATTTCAGTGAGTTGATTAGACAACTTAGAGAAGAAGTGGTCATTACTGGTTTTTCCGAGTTAAACAGGAAATATTAACTCCACTCTAAGCTGATTTATTTCTTGGTGAGTTGAGTAATTAGAAGTAAAATCAATTCACAATTCTGAGTTCCGAAATATATAATTAACACATAATGATTAACGCCTTCTCACATTGAGTTGCCTATAGGCAACTCAGCGCAGTGTATATACGTTAAACAATGTATATCGCTCCGTGTTTAACAATTGCAACACGTATACGTAATACTAAATCACCACAAGACGTGAGAGCCCCCTCGGGCTCGAGCGTCAAGCTCCTATAGCTGAGTGGTGATAATATACGCCTCCCACTCCAGTCACTGAAGTTCAAATCCTGGCATAAAAGTATATTTCAGGGGAAATAGAAAATATTCATGTGAGAAAGGGTTAAACTCATTCTGAATTAAAATCAGTTCATTGAAATTTACAGCAGTGTATAACAGAAGCTACAGGAAAACAAAATATATACGTGTCAAAATTTCATTTTAATATTTATCACCCATGTTTCCCGTCAATAGGCATGCGATTGATAGCGACTCTAATCTATTTGTACCTTAGTCTAGAGATCATAGACAAACTGGAATCTACTGCACTATTTGATAATAAGGCCGATGAAGTACAGTTAGATTTGCTAATGGCAAAAGTAGGCTTCTAATAAAACAGATCAATTCTTAATTGTACCATTCTGAACATTAGAGAACAAGTAAAAACACTGTAAATTCCAATGAGTTGATTAATCAACACAGAGAGAATTAGTCATTTCTTTGTTAATAACAGTGAATATTAAACTCACATATGAGCAGATTTAATGCCGGGTGAGTTAACTCAGAATGAGTTCAACCAATTCTGAGTTCTAAAGGATCTAATTCAGAGCTCAGACCTATGAGTGGATTTTACTCATTCTGAGTTAAAATCAACTATATGGAATGTACAGTGTAAACAAATGTCCACAAAATTCTCGAATGGTGATTAACAGACAATAGCTGGTGGTACAATTTTTTGTAACGGACTCTTTTACAGTATCCTGCACGCTTAATACACTGTAAATTTCGATGAGTTGCTTAATCAACTCAGAGGGAGAGAGAATTGGTTGTTTCTGGCCACTTCTGAGCTAATAACAGCAAAAATTAACTCACTCTGTGCTGATTTAATTCTAGGTTATTTAACTAATCGACTCAGAATGAGTTCAATCAATTCTGAGTTCTGAAAGACCTAATTCAGAGTTGATGCCTCTGAGTGAATTCAACTCATTCTGAGTTAAAAAATCAACTCACTACTGAAATTTAAATAAAGGTTGGTCAGCGGGTGAAGCACGTGATGACGTACAGAATATTGATACAGGTTGAAGTATCATATTGCCGCTGTTAAATAACTATTTTGTCCGTTAATTCCTGGTCTCCCTTAATGCCCGATGCTACTATAAGTGTTCGATATATACGTGGCTAATTGCAATTAGTGATATTACTAATATATCAAAGCTAGTGCAGTTTAGTTCTTAAAACTACGTTGTTCCGCTTTGACTTAGGCGCTCAATATTATCAGCCAATAACAAATCTGGTTAAATTGCAGTGTAAATTTCAATGAGTTGATTTCAACTCAGAATGAGTTCAATCTCTCAGTGAGGACCATCAGAAATTCAAATTTTGAATTGATTTAACTCATTCTGAATTAATTAAATCAACTCACCCAGAGTCAACTCAACTTAAAGTGAAAATCAACTAAACTCAGAGTAAGTTAATGTTTACTGATATTAATTCAGAAATAACCAACTCGCCACCTGAATTGATTAATCAACTCATTGGAATTTACAGCGTGTAAACTAACAGTTTAGTAGTATTGTGAATTTTCAAGTATGATTCAGTTGAATTTGAAGGTACCGGACTATTCGAGATGAAGCCTAAAAGGTAAGTTTTCGCCGTTTGAGAATACGAAACACAAAGTACACAACGTTTAAAATCACCTGCTACACGGTCAACTATGACTGATATAAAAACGAATACAATGGTCCCAGATAATATGCAAATAGTAATAACAACAGTGGATGATACCCTTAAACCAGGGCATGTGGGCTGTTCAAAATGTATCTGCGAAAATTGCGGTTTCGCTGTACTGCGCTTGTTTTTTGAAGGAGTCAATTGTCACATTCAATACGCATATATTTTTCAAAGAACACGTAAGCCGCTTTTAGATTTTAAACGAAACAGTTAACCGCCAGCATACCATTTTTGATTAGCTATAGGTCATCAAACTTGACCTTCCCAGAAACATCTAAAAACTTAAACTTAAATTATAGCTTAACTAAACTAGAATATTAGTTTAAGTCAAACTCAAATAGCTGGACGGACTAACTAAACTAGTATTTTAAGTTTTACTTAAACTAGCATATTTTTAAGTTTAACACGAGCTTAAGTAACATTATTTATAGTTTAAGTAACAAGTGAAGCCCAGAAATTATGTGTATCAAAGTGGTCACTAAGTTTAGTTTAAACTAAAAATACGTGTTATTTTAAATTAGTTTAACCGTAAACCTACTCGTTAGTTCAGTTATTCTAGAAAGTTAGTTTAATACTACTGTATTAGCTTAAGCTTAAATCAAATTAGTTTAAGCCTTTAGAGAGTATATACATACATATATACATATATATTCTGTTCCGAATTTAATTTCTAGTTTTAACAGTGACAAAAGACGGTTTGACTGCCAGCTAAATTTAGCAGCATTTCTAATCTCTGGATGGTTCGTTGTCCTAAATCACAACAATTATTACTGTTTCATGTTTTACACGCAAATATTAACGTTGGACTTTGCATAAATACTGCGTTATAAACTAAAATGTAAATCATGAAACTTTACCGAGTAAAAAAATTCAAAAGAAAGCATAAATAACATATTGCATTACGACTTGACCTGAATAATAATAACAACAATAATAATAATAATAATCATACATAATATTAAACTCACTTTCTTCAACCTAAAGTGATAAAAAACTTTCTGAACGTTTGCAAATTTGGCCCATGTTTAGAACAGAACCCGAACGTTATTCTGCGGATTGTAATAGAGTAAGTTTAAGCTTTACATTATTTTTTGCTTAGGATTAAGCTTAGGCTTACGCCTATGCTCATCCTTACGCTTAGGCTCAGGCTTAGGCTTTGCTTAGGCTTAGGAATATGCTTATAGCACTGTTCCGATTCTGTTCTATACATGGGTCACAATTTCTATCAGGTGTGTAGGCCAGGAATTTACAACAGATCTTTCAAACCTTGTACAACATGGCCAAAGTTAACGCGTTAAAATATCCCTTGACCAAGATAAATTAGTCAAGAAATATTTGTACAGGAAACAACACTTCGTACTTCCGTGCCTAAGCGTTCAAAACGCTTCGTTAGATCGTTACATTAAACGTAAATTTTTACATTTCCGTTGGTATAAATATTACAACAGTTTTAAAACTTTGTTCCTTAGGTGTGATCCAGGACAATAAATGCCATTAGGTATTGCACTGATTAGATCGTATTCCAAACTGCTATTTATTTAAAATCTGTTTCAGCCATTCAGACAGCTGAAGAAGTGTTTACAGACTAAAACACTTCAAACACTTTAATCTTCTAAAATTTTCTTTGTTCAGCACCGCTGTTTCGGTCACATAACCCTAGTCGCAATCCTATTAAGCTGTATTATTTTCGAGACAGCCTAGAAGCCGTGTTTTAGAAAAAGTAAAATTTTCAGGGTTCAAATTTTACAATGTTTTTCCGATAAACAGTGCATCGGGTAGATTTTTTCGGTGTTTTGCTTAGCTATCTCGATAAGAAATTTTATTATGTAGCCTGTACTGATTAAATATTAAGTGTTCTAACCCTACATGATTCATATACGACATGCGAACCTCGTCTTCTTGAGCCGTTCAGGTGTTGCTTGTTACAACTAAGGATATGCTTTTTCGCAACCTCACGGACAAAAGTGCAACAGAAAAAAACAGAACTGGTAAAAACATTCAAATTTCACAAATGCCCTTTGTCACAATTATCGCGTTTGATCTTTTACGTTTCTATCATATTCGCCACCCTCGGATTGGTTCCGGTCAGATCCAAATGCTTTCTTCATGAACCAATAAAAATTCGGAATACTATCAATGTTCCACTCGGAGCATTAACTAATAGGATATCCGCAAACTTCTTCAACCAAGTCGTTAACCAATAATATTTCAGCAATTTATTTTACCAACCTGTTAACCATTAGGATTCCGCCATTTAACAATCTGTGATTTGCTGCATAGTTCACAGTTTATTGCACTTTAACCAATCACACGTGATTCAGTTTAGAATAGAAGTTCAACGTTGACGATAAAATTGCGAGTTCATTTAGCGAATCAAATCATGGCAGCTGAGGTATTGAATGTGTTTGTATGCATATTTGTTCATCAAGTTGGCTTATAAAGTTGCACTTTATCTAAAATTTGTACTGCCAGCGCTGGATGGATCACGGGCCGACATTATGGCAGATTTTTTTACGAGGCGGTCCCTTGAATTTCGACGTTGTCGTAATCGAGCTAGCATGCTTCGCCGGGACATATTCTATAAATTAACTAACTATTTTTGACTATGTTCATTAAAATCATTCATAACTGTGAGTATAAGACACTTTAATTTTCATTCATATTTTATTTTTAGCCACGTACTTTTGTTAGCAGCCATTTTATGCAATTATACCAACAGTTGATAATCGCAACTGAACAAGAGTATGCAACTGGGTACATTCAGGTGTACAAAACAATTTCTATCCAGCACACGTTGCGTTTTTCGCCAACCCCTTTTTATTTAGCGGGGTTATAATTGAGAAGTTTGTTCAATTTCAGACGCTAAAATAAGCGCATTACAAGTTTGCTCCTGATTTTATTTTTAAAAAATGTGTAAATTTTTTGTTCTACGGGTCAAGTATTGCCCCAAATTGAGGGGGGGGGGGGGTAAGCGAAAAATGCAACGGATGCCGATACTTTTTGTTGTTATGAATCTTTCGGTCAGTTGCACCCTCTTGCGTCATCATCGACTATCGATTATACGAACTGAAATTCGACAGTTACCTCGATTTTTGCTAGTTGAAAGTTGATCAGTAGCGATAACAGGGTTTCCAAAACTTCCGATGCAAACAGAATGCTTGCACTGTTTTCAAGACGTCAAATAAGTTAACTTTGATGCACAAGTAAATTTTACATGTTATGCAGTTCGCAATACCTGTACTTTTTAAGCCTATGAAAAAAACACTCTATTCGCTAGGGGCCTGCAGCAATCCCCCCGGTCTCGCCTTGCAGTTACCACGTTGCGTTGAACACTGACAACTTAGCTATGTAAACGTCTAAGCTTACTTCAACACACAGAACAACGAATCGTCGATCGCATGACATTCGTGACTGTTGCAGCAGGGCAAATTCTGACAACGCTGACGCTGTACCGATGTCTGATGCTGATTCTGACCGCCAGGCGCCACAATAGCCACCGTCTGTCCGGATACCGGCCTGATTTGATCCGTGCCATAGATATTTGTCAGGCCTGTACAAATATAATAATAGGTTGAATTTAACTTTAAGCTCGATCATGATTTGATTTCGAGAAAATATTAAACATCATTGCGAGAGAGCGTAGCGAATGCCAAAA
This sequence comes from Enoplolaimus lenunculus, assembly GCA_030248215.1. NCBI lineage: Eukaryota > Metazoa > Nematoda > Enoplea > Enoplida > Thoracostomopsidae > Enoplolaimus > Enoplolaimus lenunculus. The sequence continues at coordinate 18,764 of JASANG010001011.1, read as the reverse complement.
TTTTTTTTGACTTCGATAAAGGCAGTATCATTAATGTTATAGACTGGAAAACTGTGCCGATTTCTATAATTTATACCGTAATAAATTCGTTCGGTACGCTGTTGTATGTTCTACTATTAATTTTTAGACAAATATTGTTGTCAACAAGTTTAATAAAATATTAAATTTTCAAATATTTTGCCTACCGCTCAATACAAATAAAGCCTTACCATGTCGGATCGTTCAGTACATCTCGACGATTAAACGAGTAAATTCGATTACGTGTATTGAAATTTCCAGCTCCATCCCGAAATATGTCGCTCCATCGTTCAAAGATGACGTCACCCTGAAATTCAATAAAAATTCGAAAATTAGCGAATAAGATGAAACGGTTCGAATTTTGACTCAACTTAGCATCGGTTTTCTCGAACACGAGTGTTTCGCTAAACATTGATGAACGCTGAAAAATAATTTCACACTTCAGCACCAACCACTGGATGATATAATGGCCAAACCCAGGTTCTGGCTTTGAAACTGGCATGAAAACCTAACTTTTGTACTACGATTTAGTATACTGGTACTGAAATTGCGTTTGACTTTCTCGCTTACTTCGCTTGTGAACCTTTTTCATTTTTATATACCGATTTACCTGCCCCACTGGCAATGTCTCGATTCACAACTGTCACCATCTGTACGACAGTGGCTTATGCTTGACAGATCGGATGGTTTTGTGCTGTGAAAACCCACCTGTTCAAGTTTCACAGGCTCAAGTTTCTGCTAACCTGGTATAACAAACTGTTTCGACAACCTGGTTTAGGTTTAATTCGCGATAGAAGCGCGAATACAATATTTACACTTAACCTGTAAACTGATATAAGCAATTTTGCACTGATAGTTTTGATGTTTCCCCGTTACTTACGACAGTAGCTTCGGGTGTTTTTCGGTGGTTCATATAAACAAAAAAATGCGGACGTATCCGCCCGAGGGCGTAGTCAGAGTGGTGGACTTTTAGGGGTCAAAAACACCCCTGTTTCCCCGTTACTTACGACGGTAGCTTCGGGGTTATTTCGGTGGTTCATATAAACAGAAAAATGCGGACGTATCCGCCCGAGGGCGTAGCCATAGTGGGTTGCGATTTTTGTTCAGGGTTCTTAGACACGGTTTCAGTTTGCAATACAAGAAGCCCCTCTTCGAATTTGTGACCTATGTAAAGATCAGGGGCGGAACGTTATTCTGTGGGACTGCCATATAGTAAGCTTAAGCTGCATACTAATTATTTTACTTGGCTTAGGCTTAGGCTCAGGAATAAACTCATTCTTACGCTTAGGCTTAGGCTTCGGAATATGCTTATAACACTGTTCCGGCCGTATTCTTTACATTGGCCGAATTTGTTATAGAAGGTAAATCCCCCTTTCCAGAATTCTGGCAGCGCCCTTGTGTCCACCGACAATAGTATGCACATACAAATGTTTACAATCAACTAACGGTCAAAAACACAACGTTCGCAAGCGAAACAGAGCGAGAAACAAGACACATTTTTGTATATATATTTAATCGGAATACATCATTTCAATTTAAGCTACCAACAATTTTAGAATTAGTTTCAACTGCAAATTTTAGTTTTACATTAGCACTGTAGAAAAATTTGATTCTATTCCTGTATCTCTTTTTTAAGACCCGAGGTGTCAATTGGCTAACAAAACCAGCCATTCATTAACGACCAATTTATGTTTGAATAATCTCAATCGTCCTCAAATCAATTTTTGTTTTTGTCCGCCCATGTAAAGAGCACCGGTGGAACGTTCTTTTGCCGGACTGCAATAGAGGAGTATAAGCTTAAACATTAGACTATTTTTTCTTAGGCTTAGGCTTTCTATAAGCTCATTCTTCGTGGTTAAACTTAGGCGTAAGCATTAATATAAGCTCATTGTTACTTAGGCTTAAGTATAAGCTCATTGTTAAGCTTAGTCTTAAACTTAGGTTTAGGTATAAGCTTATTCGTTCTGCTTAAACTTAAGCTTCAAGCTTACGTATAAACTCATTGTTACACTTAAGCTTAGGCTTAGGTAAAAGCCCATTCTTACGCTTACGCTTAGAAACATGCTTATACTACTGTTACGTCCCTGTTCTACACATTGGCGTTTCGTAAAACTTTACCCTTAAATTGACAACAGGACTATTTTCATCTCGACTGTGAACAATTTTGTTCACATCTTGCACTTGTGACGATAGAAACGCACGGAATGTTGTTGTAAAGCCTGCGGTACGTGCTTGATGGTAGCATGCAAAATCAGCGCCCCGAACGCCATGCATATTGCCGCTATACGGTTCGTTCAGTGCGATTAAATGAAGCTTAAAGTAAGTTTATAGTGATAATTTAATTTAATATCCCACAATTTTTAACAACTTTCAAATCTATGACCAGATAATGTGATCTGAGCTAGCGGTGGGAAAACGATCCAATCACTTTCGACCCTTTTCCCATACCCAACTCCGACTCCGGTATCCTGTTGACCTTACAACCGTTTGTTTCCATTCGCATTGCAAACACAAAAATTATTTACAATTTCGTCAGTTTCTAATTTATAAAGGGTTTGACGTCAGGTCGATGCAGGGCATCTGCATGGCGTATAGCACAGTTGAACAGTGCAAGAAAAAACATTACTTTATGGTACAAAACATTTACTTCTGCTCCCACACTGCAAAACAATGACGAGTCTAATTGACTCTCTCTCTGAAATAGGCTTTTCCAGACTTCACAAAGTGACTCAAATTCGAATCCGCCAGAGTCAAATTCGACACGCCCGAGTCGCTCAGCTAGTCGAACTTGACTCTGGCTCAGTCGAATTTGACTCAGTTTGCGTACTCCCGAAAAACCTATTTCGGAGAGAGTCAATTTGACTCACCAGTTTTTGCAGCTCACATATCTCTTCCCAACTCGCCAGTAGCTCGGGGATACCCGCGGATAATAACGATAGGTTTTGAGACAAATTAGCAATGAGTTATGGACTGGCACATGAAGCTAGTCAGCCCAACTTATAGGAGGAAAACAAAAAAATTACCAGGTGACAAGTCAGGGTTTCATATGATTTACGGCCCATGTTACTTTAAGCGGCGTCCAGGTTTCTGATGGGTCTATAAAAGTGTAGGATTAGATTTTATATTACACTGTTTGCTTGATTAGATTTTATATTACATTGTTTGCTTAGGCTTAGACTTAGGCTTAGGAATACACTTAATCTACTGCTACGCCCCTAAAAGTAATATTGGCCTGATTGGCCCTGTTACGCCCCTAAAAGTAACATTGGTCTGATTTGTAAGCGGCGCTAAAATATTCCTGAAATCTAATATATCTTTTTGGGACACAGTGTTTCTGATTCCCCTTTTGGACGGACCCGAACTTGAGCGGCCAACAAATTTATACGTCCGTAGTGAGAAGTATACATGTAGGATGCTCAATTTTATAAAATTTAAGGTGTTTAATCGAAATCCCAGTGAGTTTGATTTTAAATCAGAATAAGTTCAATCCACTCAACAATCTGAGTTCAAAATTTAGGCCTATCGCAACTCATTTTTTTGGAGTTGACTCAACAACTCATTATGAGTTAATTAAGTAACTGATCCGGAATCAGCTCAACTCAGAGTGAGTTAATGTTTACTGCACTGTTAGCTCAGAAATATTTAACTCGCGATCTGGCTTGATTAAATCAACTCACTGGACTTTACAGTTCTTATGCGAAAAAAATACAAAATCTTTATTAATTAAATCTTTTAGCTTGGCACTGTTTTAATATCATCCAGAAAGACAATTAACTGTTTGATTGCATTCCTCTAAAAATTGCTGGTTTTATTCCTGCACTACTTACCACTTCGTCTTTGCCATATTTAGAATGCGGTGCTGGATACGGTCGATAACGTTGGCTTTGTAGCTGTTGTTGTCTTGGATTTGAAGGATGCCTTGGATTCTGAGACTAAAAATAATATATACATATATTTAACATTTCGAGACTAAACTATCCTTAAATAGCGACAACTCAATCTGTCCGCGCAGCATGACATGCACGATGTCAGGTTCGCGGAACAACAAAAATTAATTCTGACGCAACAAAGTTTAAATTTAAGCTTAAGCCATGGCATCGTAAGTGTGTACAGATAACACAACGCGGACAGTAGTTATAGAATGGAAGATATAATGAAAAAGCGCACCTACAGATACAGGCTCTGGTATACATTCGGCAAATTTAACGCAAAATCAACCTGATTGCCAGAAAATAGCATGAAAAATTATTAAAAAGTAAAAAAAAACAATTGTTTTTGTTATTTTTTAGTTTTAAATTTTAATACAACTCTAAACTTCCTTTAAAGCAAACCTTTTAGTCCATAGAATAGCGAAAACCTTCAGAACAACTCATGATAGAATAATACTTAAGCGAGGATTGCTGCCTTACGAAGCATGGAAATAAATTGAAAATAATATAAAGCTGTAGCTATAGTGACCGATATCAAACACATGGTGGAGCCGCAATGATTCAAATACTATGGTCCATGCGCAATAATTTGAGCGGAAGTTGATTTTTCAAAGATCAGAAAAGATTGCGTGGATGTTTGGGGTGGTTGTCAAGGGACAGGATTTTAGAGAGAATATATACCTTCGAAATTTTTACAAAAACGATGAAAATGTAGACACTTTGACATGTTTTTCTTTTAAATTTGTTCCATTGTAACGTAGGTACACACGAAATTTTTCGTTGGAGGCACTCGTCCAAACCGTATTTACCAGTATACCGTAACGCAATAAACTCTTGGTTACGCCATTCGGTGTTACACCAATCTGGTAGCGTTTTGTCACAGAGGGGGCGGGTGCCCCCGAAAATTTTTCACAGTCAAATTTTGTGAACTAATGCGATTTTATTACGTGGTCTAAAATATAAAAAATAAAAACTAAAAGCCCGCCCCCCTTGAAAAAAGCTCCTGAAACCGCCAATGACTAAGGAGCTATTTAAGCAAACAGGCGCTTAGCCAGCTCAACAAGATAGAATTGGCGAAAAAATCCAAAAAGGGCATAAGATGGTTTCACATACTTCAGCGTGAGACTAAACATTTTTAAGGAAGGGGGGTGGGTGCGGTGCGGATTTTTCAATGGTCTAAAACCCTACTAAGATCTGGCTAATTGCCTGGAAAAAAGTACAACACAAATATACAAACCTCACGAGCGAATGCAAACTGAACGTTGCCCAAGTTAGACGTGAGAAGCTTACGGTCAAGCTGCAACAAGCAAAGAGCGCAAGAGTAAAAAATCCTTGGAGTAAACAAAAATACCATCGCTCCCCATTCAGCCATGAATAAGAAAAAACCCGAAATAAATTCCTCTGTGAGTTGTATACGGTATTTGAATTACGTTTCGAACAGGTATATTCCACTGTAAATTCCATTGAGCTGATTTTAACTCAGAAATAGTTGAATCCACTGAGACGTTTGAACTTTGAATTAGTACATTGACAACTCCGATTTCAACGTTAATTTAATTCATTCTAAGTTAATTAATCAGCTCAAGTCGGAGCTGGCTCAACTCACAGTCGGAATTAACGCAACTCAGAGTGAGTTAATGTTTGTTATTACTAATTCACAAAGGTCTAACTCGATATCTGAGTTGATCCATTGGAATTTAGCGTGTAATACGAATTATACAAAACTTTTTGAACGAGGTTTTGAGCGAAATACTAACAACCTGCAAGTATGAGGCATATTTATTGACCGCATAAGTCTAAACTTTTTCTGAAGACTAAACAAAGCTTCAATTAGGCATAAGCGTGTATCCACGATTAGTGCGTGCATCCGTAAACATTGTTCAGCCAATCAGACTGGGATCAATTTAGGGAACGCAGCGTAATCCCGAGCCACAGTTCACGTTCAAGCGTCCATTAAATCGCAGTATGCAAAAAGCGTTTTGCAAGCGAAATTAATTTGCATAGTTTTACAAGCGTAAAAGCCAAAGCATTAAAACTAATAAATACCGCTAATATTTATATTATTAACCGATATTCTCTACTGTATTCAGCGTCTATCGCCAATTTAGAATAATGGCTCATGTAAAGATGAGGGGCGGAACGTTTTTCTGCGCTACTGCAATAGTGTAACCATAAGCTTTACACAATTTTTTTGCATAGGCTTAAGTATTAACACATTCGTACGCTTAGGCTTTAGGTTAAAGCTTAGGAATATGCTTATACTGCTGCTACGGCCGTGTTCTCTGCATTGGTCAAAAAAACCGTGAACAGAAGCCCGTTAAGATATGAGCAAACTAAGTAAAGCATACAACGAGCAAATCTGGTTTAAATGAAAACTGACAATAGGCGCTGCATAAAATTTAATAATTTGGGGGCCCCTCGTTCGGATTCGATGCAAAATTTTTCAACTCGATACGAGAAAATTTATGTTTTTCCATGACCTGAGAAAATGAAAAAGTGGCGAAAATGAATTTCAAATCCACCGAATTTCAAGAATTGTACTTTGTAGTTGAAAGCTTACATCGAGAACAAACTGTGTAAAATATGAAATAAAAGCTATTCGGCTTTACCAGTAAAAAATTCTCAAAAAACTAAAAATTCCGGTTCCAGCACCGGTTCCGACGAGGAAATTCAATTCCGACTCCGATTCCGACAAAATTATATTCCAATTGCAACCGTGCAAATACGCAATGCAATACAAAAGCTTTACATTTTAGATATGAAAACAAACGACTAGACCCGTAGCCACCACTTTCTAGGCGGTATAGTGTCATTTGCCGTAATTCTAACCCAATGTGTTAGTTTGAGGGTAAAAAATATTTAAACAAAACTATATCCAAAATATTTTATCGTCTGAATTTTGTGTCACTCTGCATTAATATGGCAGGCTGGGCTGGCTACGAGACTGGATACTCCACAAGCACCAAAGCGATTTGTCAATTTATATAATTCTACGTCTACAAAAGCACTAAAGATTACAAATACATAGCTAACCATGATTGGACGAAAATTGAAGTCAAACTTACGTCATCTCGAGATCCGTCTGATAGCTAAAATTAAAATTAAACAATTATTTAAGCAAAAAAAATTTGTTAAATCAAAAAAGAAGAATAAATATATATGGATGTTCGTCTTTGAACTCTTTTTCAATGAGTTCCATCCAATCAGACTCGCTCATTATGATAGGATTAATAGTCCCAGCTAGGATTTTGGCAAATTTTTCAGTCACCTCTGAAAATTAGGTTTATGTTGCCTTGTTTTTGTCGTTGTTGTTGTTGTTGTTTTAACTTATAACAAGTTTTTTGGCCAATATTAGTTTGAGGATTAAAGGACCACAATCAGCTAAGATGTACATTCCTGATTATACATTATTTTTGTTTTGACTACAGTATTGAAACGGTCTATCGATATCGGTAAAATTACGGTGTTAGCATCGTATCGGAATCCAAATATCAGTATACCGGTATTTTACAGTACCGGTTCAACACTAGTTTTAACATCATTAACAGCTTCGAAGTTATTTCACCCACGTAAGCCTTTGTTTAAGCCTAAGCCTTACGGTTGCACTATAATTTTTTTGACGTGCGACGCCGTCCGCCACCAGCACGGCACCGTCCGTCACCCGTACGGCACCGTCCGTCACCCGTACGGCACCGTCCGTCACCCGTACGGCACCGTCCGTCACCCGTACGGCGGCGCCCGTCAATCGTACGGCACCGTCCGTCACCCGTACGGCACCGTCCGTCACCCGTACGGCACCGTCCGTCACCCGTACGGCACCGTCCGTCACCCGTACGGCACCGTCCGTCACCCGTACGGCACCGTCCGTCACCCGTACGGCACCCGTACGGCACCGTCCGTCACCCGTACGGCACCGTCCGTCACCCGTACGGCACCGTCCGTCACCCGTACGGCACCGTCCGTCACCCGTACGGCACCGTCCGTCACCCGTACGGCACCGTCCGTCACCCGTACGGCACCGTCCGTCACCCGTACGGCACCGTCCGTCACCCGTACGGCGGCGCCCGTCAATCGTACGGCACCGTCCGTCACCGTGCGGTATCGTACGTAAATAACTCACGTACGCAAACGTACGGTGACGAACGACGCCAAACGGGTAGCGGACGGTGCCGTACGGGTGACGCACGGTCACGGCCGGCGCCGGACGTCAAGTATAGCGCAACGCTTACCCTTATATTTTTAGGAAACTAGAAAAGAGCAACTTATTCAATACAATTTCTTATTACTGCAGTGTATTATGGCATACGCAGTGTTGCAATTGCGGTATCGCACTACAGTCGTTAGTTTAAATTTTGTTATGAAGAAAAATTGTTTACCACCTAAAGTCTGAAACTGGTCAGTTTAATTTCAGCTTTATGTAAGCATGAAATTTGAAATCCCTAGGAAAAAATCGTACCCAGGTTGTTGGATGAGCTTAATTAATGAATTAATAAAATAAACAAAAAATTAGTTAATAGGAAAACAGTTACACAGTTGACAGGGGGGTCGGAAGAAACGTATGTGTTTCGTGCAAATAACTTACAGTTGTAGTCACCACAGGGGGTCTGAGCGTTGGAGAAACTGATATATGCGATGAGCTTGGAATGGGATTCGCTGGCTAAATATACATATATAGTTATATTAAGATATATATTATATATATAGATATATATGTCGCAGCCCAAGTCGTAATGCAGCCAATTCCGAATTAGGCGAGTCCAAAGCGGAATTACGACTTAGGCTAGCGTAAGGCGGAATTATGTCTGAAAAAGCTGCGCGTGTTCTAATTGGTTACTTGACAGTCGTAATCCAGGTTGATTCCACATACGTTAGTAAAACAAATTGCATCCACTATTTATATTTGAGTAGGGCAGTAAGGTAGTAACTGTAAGCATGTGAGACATGCTTGTCCGTTATGTGCACACGCAATATAGTGCAGTGCACTGTATGTATGCTAGCTGGCAGCATACGGTCGACAAATATAGTCGACGAAAATGGTAGTTGGACAGGCGGGCTGCGTGGCGCAGTGGTAGAGCGCTCGCTTAAGGATCCATAGACTGAGAGTTCGATCCCCGCTCTAGTCCGCTTTTCCAGCTGCTTAGTTAAAAGGTCTGATGTCCCTTGGTTCCTACCTAGACTGACATAGGGACTACTCCGTGGACGCAATGGCAAATTGCCGCGCTATGAGCACGCTATCCAGTCGAAAATAGGATGGACGGTCAGGGGACGACCTTGTTGAAAATAAGGGCATGTAAGCATGCGAGACATGCTTGTCCGTTATGTGCACATGCAATATAGTGCAGTGCACTGTATGTATGTATGCTAGCTGGCAGCATACGGTCGACAAATATAGTCGACGAAAAATGCAGTTGGACAGGCGGGCTACGTAGCGCAGTGGTAGAGTGTTCGCTTAAGGATCCGTAGGCTGAGAGTTCGATCCCCGCTCTAGCCCGCTTTTCCAGCTGCTTAGTTGAAAGGTTGATGTCCCGGTTCCTACCTTGACTGACAGTAACCAATCACAACGCGCGCACTTGCAGCGGTGAAACAATTACACCGTGCGGGCTAACCCAAGTTGTAATTTCGGCCCTGGACTAGTCCAATTCGGAATTGAGCTGAATTGGGCTACGACACATATCTAATTAGTTGACTGTGATTTTGGATATATTTGCAAATAAGATGTCCAATTTTGCCTTCTAATTAATCATTTATATACTTTTACACTTAAAACACTTATCAACAAATTGCTGTTTTACTGTACAACAGTTGAACTCGTACTCTCACTCGGGTCAACATCTCATTTTTCGAACAGTCAAATTTGAAATGAGGCGTACGCGATACATGTGCTCCCCGAAATTTCTCAAGAAACGACTAAACAGGTTTTTGAATAACAGGCTGGATTATACCGGTCAATAACCGCTTTTTTCGCTGGCTTTTCCGTAATTCCTTAGCAAACACGACGGAAAAGTAGCTAATCATAGGTTGTCAAACGAGCTAAAGGCCGAACGAGAGTAATCTTTATTTACAGATTTCGCATTGCTTGTTTACCGGCGTACACAATTTGCGTTCAGTTGCTTGGAATATAAGAGTATTTTTATAACCTGTTAGTGTGTTTGAATTCTTTTATTTGTATATGTTTTTACCATGTTTATAATACTTCATTTGTGTTGTTACTTAATTATTTTTATTGTTTTTTCATCATATTTTAATATTGTTTTGGTTCAACGAATGCAGTTTCACATTGATAGTTAAAAAAGTGTGTATCTTCAGAAAGGAGTTGTTGGCAGAACTGTATATCGCTTTATCAATAATTGTTTTTACTTTCTGTCTGTGCTACTTTTAACTAAATAAAGCCCAATTCACACGTGCCGGTTTTTGCTGCGAGAACTTGCAGCTAGAAATTGAATGCAGAACTTGCATTTTTTCATCAGCCAATAAGAAAGCGACTGCAATAGATTCAATGAGCTTGCATGGTTGTTGACACATGTCAACTATATAAATTCGTAGCTATGATTTTTAATGAATTATTTGCAGCTGCAAGTTTTTCGAACGGGATTTTGGACAAACCTTGCAAGTGCAAGTTTGCAAATGCAAGTTATCGTAGCAAAAACTTGCACGTGTGAATTGGGATTAAACCGCAAAAGAAAATCCAGCAATTCATGCGGCTAAAACCTGAAAAACACCAATTTATATACTAAAATATAAATGCAAATAAATATGTGCATATAAAAATTAAAGATGCATGCAGCAAAATATTTAGCAAGAAAGAAAAGTAACACAACCATGGTAGATCCATAGGGGGTAAACGATAAATTCTAAATTCACCCACTTGTCTTAAGCCCTATTCATACGCGCAAAACAGTATGAATTCCAGTGAATAATTTGCAGCTGCACGAACTTCAATGCTCATTTATGGCCGAACTTTCACATGCAAATTGCACATGCAAACTTTTGATGCAATGATTTGCACGTGTGAATAAAGCGTAATCGACTTTAAAATTTTGCTACTCAAATTGTTTCATCAAAAGTTCACAATGTGTTTTCTAAGCTAAATGGCTGCCAAACGATTTCCTACGCCCAATTTTAAATCTGAAATTCAAAACAAGAAAAGCGAATTTATGGATCCACCAGTCGAACACAAAGTAAGAAAAAACGTACCCATATCGGGGGTTGCATGCGAGGATTATGATGTCCCAGCCGAGGGGAACCACGATCGATTCCTCTATATCGGCCATTTCCGGCGCCCAATCTTATATGTTCTTGTTCTCCTGTACCCAAAGGTTTGCCTTGTTTCGCTTCAAGTGCTGACGGCTGGAATATTCAGTAATACTCTAGTGAATTGATAACTTTCAGTTGTGTTTATCAAATGCAAACAGCAACCAAACTGCAAAACGCAAACCAGATTCAAAAAACCGTTTGAAACAAACATTTCGACTCTTATTAGCACCATCTCATAAGATTAAGATTAAGCTTTGGTCTAAGCCTATTAATCCCTGAGTCGAAGTTATGAGCCCAATATTGGAGTACCTCGGAAACTGTGAGACTGAGATGTATACAGAGCCGAAATGTTTGAAAAAACACTGCAGAAATTATGGTTAGAATGAATACGAAATAGTGGCTGGGTTATCAAAATCTTTAGTATTTAGTTAAGTTATAAGTGATTACTTAACTCTCCGACTTAAGTAAATACTTAACTTTTTGAGCAAAAACAAATAATCCCCAAATATGACTCGTTGCCTCAACAATAAACTATACTTTTGCGTCATACTAACCAAACATCATGAGTTATAATTTTATTCAGGTCAACGTTAATATGCGTGGTCTTAAAACCTGTAATACATGAAATTCAGTCAGTGACATAAGTATTTACTTAACGTAAGTAAGTACGCTTTTATAAACGACTAAATGGCTAGGTAATTGCCTAGCACATACTTAAGTACTAAGTCGTACTTGAGTACGGTTTTAGAAATCGCGACCATTACAAAAACTGCAAACCTGTCGCTATTAAAATATCAGTAAATAGAACCCCAAAGCTATTAAAACATGACTTAGGTTGACGCTATACTTTTGATAACGTCCATCGCAAAGCGCTGCCTGTCACCATACGGTATCGTACACTCCTGTACGGTGCCGGACGGCGCCGTGCGACAAATACAGCGTCACCTTTAGATTTTTAACTACCTTTCCTATCCCTGTTCAAAAACGGATTTAAGTTTATCTAAAATGCTAACATGCTTAGCGTTTCGCTGAGCGCAGCAATCTACACTGTAAATTCCAATGAGTTGATTATTCAATTCAACTTGCGAGTTGGTTATTTCCGAGTTAATAACCGTAAACTTTAACTCACTCTGAGTTGAGTTGATTATCAGTCTGAGTTGAGTTGACTCTGGGTGAGTTGATTAATTAATTCAGAGTGAATTCGAACCAACTCAAAAATCTGAGTTGTGATAGGCCTACGTCGATTTATCGCTTAAACATTGAGAAAACTTGCGTATGAGCTAAGAGTTCTCTGTAGATAATTTATGCAAGCATATATGCGCGCAATAATGGCAGAAATTTAATATTTCGCCTGCAAACGTTGGACTGTGTATAGGATAGGTATATCATGCATTTACACAAGTTGGGTAAGTTCATTTTAAGCATTGTTCAGATGCTGATAACAGCAAGCGATGATCATGACGTGAAATTTTAAATAAGCCCCTTTCATGTTTACCAGTATTTGATTTCTAGCTTGTGAACTGCGTTCATAAAATGATTTAAAATCGAAATGAACCGTCTACGATTGCAAAATTTCTTTATTGGTGAACTGTTTCAAGGGTTGCAACAGGAATTCACCGGAACAGGAACAGGAGCAGGAATTAAACGTTTATGCAGGAGCAAGAACAGGAACCGGAATTTGAAATAAATTTTTGCCACCAAATTACTGTTCAGAAAGCGAGTCAAAATTGGCTACAGCGAATTTTCAGATTTTCCATTATCGGCGAAAACACATCAGATTGTTAATCGAACAGCTTATTAACACAATTGAACTAATTACAAAAATACTTATTTCGAAACAACAATTTTTCAAAGCCAAAGTTGCCAATATGTCAATGGCTTAGAATAAGTTGTCACAAAATCGTACAAATTACGGTTTCTGCGTCTTTGAGTGCAAAGACAGGAACAGGAATTGAATTTTTGCAGAAATTCCGGCCGGAATAGGAATTCCGGTTATCCTAGCCTGCTCTTCACAAAGTAAATGTACAAATTCGCAGATTTTACATGACTACTTCTGCAAGCTACAAGATCTATTATTAACTGGAGAAAGATGCTGCACAATGCATAGAGTATGAATGCGAATACTGCTGCAAATTTTTCAGCCTTTGGCACCTCATTTTCAACCTTGCTTGTAAGTCATCGAAAACCTTTTTATGCTCCTCCTGAAAATGTTTTACGAGCCTAAACCATGCAATGCCGGCGTGGAATTTGTTTTGATAGTGGAAAGACGTTTCAGGGCAACAGTATTATCTCTTGGCCATGATTAAAAAACGAATGCGAGCAGAAATTGCGAAATTTCACAAACTGTTTGACTTATTACTTTTACATTTATCCAGTAAAGCTAATGTCTATAAAATATTTTTCGGCCACAAAGTATTAACTGTGTCTCATATAGTGTTGACTACAGGCTACTTAATGCAATGGGTATACATGAAATAATATATAGTGCACAGGGTTTAACAGTTACAAGGCGTATGTGTAGTACGAAATCTCCACAATACATACCACCCCTTTTGAACTATAGGGTCAAGCTTCTATACCTGAGTGGTAATGGAATACGCCTCCCGCTACAGTGAGCGGAGTTCGACTCCTTGAGTAATATTAGATCTCAGATGAAATAGAAAATATTCATGCGAGAGCGTGTTAACCATTTATATATCACTGCTGTATTATAAAGTGGTAAAGAAGAAGTAGAAGACAGATGCAAGCAAACGGCAAAACAGCTGCAAGGAGCATAAAACTGTTTCAACACCACTGCACCACTGCAAAAACAATTGTTCACATGCAATATTTTAAAATTCAGTTTTACTGGCAAGCAAGCCACGTCGCAAAGTGTACACCTAAATGTAGGCCCGTAGCCAGCTCACCTTGCTACGGAGTGCTAAAAATTTATTAAAGAGGGACATGTTGGTACTAACGGTCTGCACGACCCCTGTTTGTTTTGCCAAAGTTAATGACCACGCCGGGAATCGAACCTCGGCCCTCTTGCTCTCGAGCCAAGCATGCTACCACTACACCACGTGGTCATTACAACAACTTCTTATACCGGCATATGTGCACAGGCATGACAACATTTGCTTTACATACACTTGTGTGCACATATACCGACAGGTCGTACAAGTGTTTTATTTAAAATTACCTTGAGGGTCCAAAATGTTTCCAGGTGGGCTCAGCCACCCTGCTTTCCTCCGGCTACGAGCCTGCCTAAATGAGACACATTTTTGGGATAATAAATGTTGAAATTGCTTTTAGAAGCCAAATTCACCGAATAACTTTTACGATTTGTCTAAAAAATTAAGCAAAAGTTTTTTATATAAACAAAAATAACCAGTCATTTTGACCAATCAGCATTTGCGTGTGTGGCAACAGCAAATCAGATTAAAGCAAAGTTTCGGATTTGTTTTATTATTTTGCTTTACTTAAATTTTATTTAACCATTTTGGTTTTTCACTGGTTGTAAACGAGCGTCAAAGTTGGTGTTCCGCCAAGTGGCCAATGTAAAAAACATGGGCGGAACAGTATTGTATGCATATTCCTAAGCTTAAGCCTAAGCGTAAGCCTAAGCGTAAGAATGAGCATATTCCTAAGCCTAAGTCTAAGCCTAAGCCAAGCAAAAAATTCCGTCTAAAGCTTAAGCTTACACTTTTCTAGTCCCACAGAAAAACGTTCCGCCTCTGATCTTTACAAAGGCCCGCCAAGTTAACGGTCAAACATTCGCTATGAGCTCAATTTGCTGTGCATGATTCTGAGTTTACCGCCCTCAAATTTAATTTTTGTTTGCCCATGTAAAAATCAGGGGCGGAAAGTTTATCTGCGGGACTGCCATAAAGTAAATTTAAGCTAAAGATATATTTTTGCTTAAGCTTGAACTTAGGCTTAGGTATAAGCTCATTTGTACGCTTAGGCTTAGACTTAGGAAAATGTTTATACTACTGTTACGGTCCTGTTCTATACCTACATTGGCGTCTACGTTGTATGGGAGTAGACGAGGTTTCGGAACGACGCAATTACGTTCTGTAAAAATTTCGAAGGGAAGCTTCTAGTGTTACCTAGTGAAAGAGTGCCTATGGAAAGTGGCACGAAAATCACACAGACCACGGCTGACCATTAAGACTGCCGGCTCTACCTACGTCTTTGTATCATGTATGACAAGACAATACTAAGCTTAAAGTTTAAACTGAGTTTTTCCAAGTACTAGCAGCGAGTTGGTTCTTGCAAGTTTTGTATTCCGTAAATATATAATATATACATATATATCAAGGTTCAACCAGAACTCGTGTTCCGGCCGATATTCTTGCAAAAATTCAATTCCTGTTCCGGGTGACTGTTCCTGCATTCAAAAATGCAGAAACCGGAATTTTTGGGGTTTTATGGCAAATTATTTCAAATCATTTACGTATTGGAAGCTTTGTCTTTCATAAATTGTTATTTCGACATGATTGTTTTTCCAATTACTTCAGTTTTGTTAATAAGCTTTTTCTGTTGTTTTCGAAAAACTTGGCGATGAAATAGCTGAAAATTCGCTTAAGCAGTTTTGTGGCAGGTTTCCTAAAAAGTCCAACAGTAGCTGGACAATGAAAATTATTTCAAATTCCGGTTCCTGTTCCTGTTCCGGCTCCTGCTAAGGAATTCAGTTCCTGTTCCTGTCCTGTTGGAACACTGTTATATACATATATACAATGTATAAATATATAAATATACATGTATATATATAAATATATAAATATATATTCATATATACATATATAATATACATATCTATATATTTGGTTTCGTGTATTTTTAGAATATTTACAAATGACCAGGGTGCAACTGGATATCCGTTTCCGTTATAGAAATACCGGAAATTACATTTTTAACGTTTAAAATTAGTTATCAATCACGTATATATCTCGCATTTTCCTGTTACAGATATGCTGGAAATGTTCGATATGAAATAACAATTACGAAATTCAACCAAAATCTTAAAAATCTCGATGCATATGCCATTTATTTCATTGAAATCTTTAAAAGACCGATGAATTTATGCACGCTTGAATTGTGTTGGCAGAAAAATAAACACTTTAAAAACTTTTATACTTCAATATCCGTTTTGCGTTTCCGTTATTTTTACTATCCGTTTACACCGTGCAATTGACATAACTCTAAATTCAATAAAATAACTATACGAGTCAGTAGCTTTAATATATTTTGTAATATTTTCATTAACCGTTGTTCTTTGAAACTTTGAACTTATTTTATTAAATATAATGTAAAAATTAAATTTCAATATTAATTACAACTTGTTTTGCGGTTTGCGAATTATTAATGCAGCTGTTTGCTAAAAAACATTTGAAAACAGGCAAAAAAACCATCGACTCGTAGTGAACACAAGTAAAACGTTATATCTGGTTAACTATACAGAACTGTATTTTGGGCAATGTGTGTAGCACCTAACCTCAGTTTGAATATACGACAATTCGTCGAGTGGACAGTTTATCAACCGCGACGGCATCCCAAGCGCCAATAGTATACACAAAACTAAGCATAAGTACAAACCTAATCATGAGTGACAATTTCTCTAGTCGAATAGGTTTCAGATTACAAGTTGTTGGTTGTTATGTTGTCGGCCTATGAGTTGTCGGGCGACGAATTGTCGTGATATTGCTGAGTTTATGCTACGTTTTCAAGTGCATACAACCTATGGTGAGTTCAATACAAAGCCACTGTTTACCAAATGGCGGCTCATGTAAAGAACAGGGACGGAACGTTTTTCTGTGGAACTAGAATAGAGTAAGCTTAAGTTTTACACTAATTTTTTTGCTTGGCTTAAGCTTAGGCTTAGGAATATGCTTATAATACTGTTCCGCTCCTGTTCTTTACATTGGCCCAAATACCAGTAGGCGTTGCCCATGTGACAGGGTTTATTAACGGAAAAAAACCAACGGAAAAAACCGTTTTTGGGGGTTTTGTGTATTTTTCGAAGGTTTGGTAAAACGAAAAAGCATAAAAAACTTTTTCAAAAATATATTGATTTTTAGTGAAATAACTTGCGTAACAGCAACGAAACAAGTGGCAAAACTGAAAGGAATGATTTTCCTCACATTTCGCATCTAAAACGAGTTTTACTCAATGTCAGGGACGCTAATTTACTAGATTTTGCAATACTTGTTTGATTTGATATACTTGACGACTTTGCTGTTTGTGTTCACTACAGCCGGTGATGAACCCGAATTATTAATACCGGGTTTTCCGGCCGATTCAATTTGTCCAGTAAAAAGCCAACCCTGACATGTGCGAATACGGTTCCTGAACATTACTGTCAGTTCTACCGTGGAAATAATGTCAAGCAGTAAAGTTAAGCTTATAACATAATCTGTAAAGTTAAGCTTATAACATAATCAGTAGAAGAAAAAGTATACAAACTAAAAATACTACAAAATTGAATTAATGTTCGCTTACCTTATAGTGGGTTAACAACGTGTGATCACCACCGCTTAAAACAATTTTCTGAAACAGAAAAACAATATTGGTTTGTAAAATACAGGTCAGTAGCCAGCTCATCTATCTAGGGGAATTAGATTTTTTGTCAGAACGGGCAATACAAGTGTTCTCGTTGACTTATAAGCCAGGTAGAAAATTTTCTAGCGAGGACCAAAATTTTTTCCAGTGAGTCTGAGCCTTCTGGCCCAGGGTTGACTATGGACCCGACAGTAGTGCGAAAGAGTTAATTAAATAGAAAAGCACTGTATTACCACACAGATATTTGTCGAATACTTTTAAACTATGCCCACTGCGACAATAAGATTTGATTGTAGAATATAATGCTTCTATTTTAGTTAAAATTTAATTCGACTTACAAGGCCAGGAGTTTCTTCGAGGGCAGGATGAAAGCCTTGAAGCTAAAACAAAACATACCTTTCAATCAAACGCCTATACTTTTCTGAACAGGACAGCCTAAGTTACGTATGGTTTTTTGACAATTAATATTAACAGGTCTGCTAATTGTAAACACCTGTTTAATTAAAATTCCACAAATTACTGTGTAAAGTAATTTCAAATATTCCGACTAGTACTCGTAAAATTAACTGGACATGTGCAGCACCGCAACCTAAGATTTTGAGCAGAACGGAGCAAAAACATTCTCACTAGAGGCAGGAAAAATTTTGCTTGAAATAGAATTATTGCACTGCAGGTGAGCGTTTTCGGCCAGTGGTTGACATTGTTCGTAAGGTGGTGACACCATTTCGGACCACCCCCGCAGTTTCGGACTTGCAGACGAGGCATAATGCGCCTGTTTCAGAGTTCCCAACACAAAAACCAATTAGAAAACAGATATCAAAACTACACCGAAACATTGAACCACAACGAATATTAAACATAGAAATGAAAGAAAACATTTTACAAAAGCGAGAATACAACTGGAATTTAAAATTGTTATATAAATAAAAAATATATATACATATATAATAAAGTAGTAAACGAAAGCCTGATGACCTCAATAATTAGCGAACTAAGTAACAAATTTTAAACGCAATACAAATA
>JASANG010001262.1:0-55652 GCA_030248215.1 Enoplolaimus lenunculus | reverse complement strand
ATTATGCTCAAAATTATAGTTCTAAATATCGAAATTTTTCATTATATACAGATATATATATGCTGCAGTTATTGCCGGGACCTCCTTTCAAAGAGTTGCCAGCTTTATGTTTATCAGGTTACAACCGGACGTCTACCATTGGCGGGGGAAGAAAACCGTGCTCCGGTAGAATTTTTGCGAGGTTCCGGCAATTTCAGTGGTAAAATTTTGCGAAATAGATCTGTTTAGCGCGGTGTTTTACTTTTGTCACAATTTTTAGGAAAGAATTTTCGAAATTTCGCAAAAAAGCGTAAAATCAAACAACATTGCAGATAATGGCTAAAATTAACTACACGTAACCATCAGTTTTAATGCCTAATTTCGCCTCACCTGTTTCGTTGACCTATGGCCACGGTATTTTTCACATCCGACTGCACCCTAGTGTTTATGTATAAGGGGAAAAACTGGTAACGTCGGGTTTACTGTAGTGATCGGAATATGAGGGAGTCGCAATCAATAGGAGTCCGTAAGCGGAGAAAGTCCCGAAACCCTAATTAGAGTAAGCATAAATGCCTCTAGGAACAAATAAAGGTGCGTTAAATTTCAGCGGACATGGCAACCAACAAAATGCTGCGGAAATCCAGCCCAAAAGAGTGACATGAGATGGGTATTAGGCTGGGTGGAACCGGAGTTCCGGTTAGAAGTCCGGAATTTTTAACTATCCGGTTCGGTAATAAATCCTTTATTTTTTCAGCGGAATTTTCGGTAATTTCGGTATTGAAAATGTTTCTTATTCGAAAATTTAAGAAAAGTTGGCATATATATTCTAACTTATTTTTGTTAAATTGTTTGGCTTTCAATTTATGTCATGCATACTCCATAAAAAATCTAAATACGTTTCAAGATACTGCATTTGATTCAGAATTTTGTCATCCTCAAATGGTGTATTTACACCATTAAAAGACCAAATAGCGTTGGATATGAATTTTTGGGTAACAATTATTTTTTGTTTTCCGGTTCCGGTGTTTTTTTGGTCTACAGGGTGCGGTATTTTATAATTCCGGTTGCACCCTGGCGTAACAGGATGGCATATACCCTCTGGAAAGGCCAAATAATTTCGCCCACTACGTTACCATACGTGCACTTTGCCGATCCATCGTCCCCCTATACTGTTTTAAAAAGACTAGCTATACGGATATTGCGATACTGTGAGCGGAAATTTTATCTCTAATAAAAATGTCCGCATAGTTTATTGGAATGACGGACATTTTGTATACTGTTTGCGCATTATGTTAATATTGATATAGAGTTACGTGAACTGTCGGACTTTATCGCTAGTCTAAAAGGTGTCGTCGGAAAGCGCTAAATAAGATAATTAATTTACAGCGTTATTTTTTGCTTTGCGTGTTCGCCAAAATTTGATTTTCCCGCCGACTTTGAATTTCCCGCCAAAATTAGACTTTTCCCGCCAAAATTTGAATTTTCTGGCAATATTTGAATTTCCCGCCTAAATTTGAATTTCTCCGCTAAGGTGTTCCTAATGCGTGTCTGTACCAAATAAAAATGTCCACTGCACTGTTTTTCAAACATTTCAATGTCCTAGACAGTGTCATTGCAAAACAGTCGTCCGGATAGAGTTTCCGTGAAACTATGATGTCCGCGAATGGCGGTGATACTATTGGAAGACGAAGGGTTTCAATAAAACGTAAAGCCGGACAAGCTACTGAATTTCTTTTGGGAGGGGACATTTTGTGTGCCGAGTGCATGTATATAGTAAGGTGTGAATGACACAAATATCAGCTCCCCCCTTTTATTCGAGTAACTACAGTACCCTAATTTATTATATCTACACCGTAGAAAACTCTCCGCCATCGACGTCAAAGCCTCCTCGGGCTCCAGCGTTACTCTCCGCCATCGACGTCAAAGCCTCCTCGGGCTCCAGCGTTAATCTCGTGAAATTGAAAATATTCTTGTGAAAGGTTAAAAAAGCGTGAATAATCGTTGTTAACTATATCTGTGTTGGTTGTATTGTTTTGTTATAATCTCCATATGAGCGGTGGAGAAGTATTAAATTGACTAGTAAACTTTCTCTCTCTATATCGCTGAAAGTAGATTTATAGTAGTTATGTGCAATCTGCGTTGAAAAAATAGTGTATAGTGACCATTTACTTAAAATTGGCCTGCCGCATTCTGACGCAGGGACAATTAAAAGAACAAATGAGAAGCCCTTTCTGCTGGATAAAAGGTTGCATGAATGATGCAGTATCGTGCATAGGACAGTGTGAACTGTCGGACATTTTTATCTCGTCCATTTTTTCTCTAAGCGTGTCATAAGCTTAAACTTTAGCCTAAACCTATACCTAAAAATAAGTTTTATTTCGGCAGTTTTTTACTTCCCAACACAACTGAAAATGTATTAAAGGGCGCAAAATTTCCACTATATATTTGACATGGCGTATACAACCTAAAAAAAAGTGGTGTGGTAGGCATGGTGTAAAACCGGTTATCCGTTTCCGGCAAAAATCTCCGTTAATATCAGTTCACACCCTAGCGGTAGGAGTATAAAACAGAAGATGTGCCTTCGGCTCTGGCAGAAAATAGACAATTTTTTCCGGATGTTTCAGCAATTTGGGCACTGATATTCCGCATAGGTTTACAAAAGTTATTTGGTGTTTCGGGCCAATGCGTGACAGCTCCCTCGTCATGTGTTTAGAGACCGTTAATATGACCCATGTATAGAACAGGGCCGTGTGAGAAGTTAGTGATTTTGACTCAGCCCTGTATACTGTATCACACCTTTATGCAGTCCTTTTCTCGATGTACGCTTATCGCTCTGATTCAGTAACGCGGCCGGTAAATGTTTATTAACCCCACCCAAATCCTGTACAACACCGATATACACCAGTAAATTACAGGCTTTGCAATTCACTTGGCAACCTGAGCCGGAATCCTTAAAGCCTATGCCTGAATCCGTCGAGTCCAGCCACTGGCTTTGCCGACACCAATACTTCTGGTTTTCCAGAATCCGTGCAATTCTAACCCCGTTAGAATTTACCTTGTTAAACCGTGCACTCTAATCCCGTTACAGATACACCATATTTCCGACCAATCTAACCCTGTTAGAATTGGCCAAGCCGTTGTAGAATAATAAACCTAACCCAGTTAGATTTCTTAGACTACGATTTCACAGGTTCTCCGGTAAATACCAAGTTTCCTTTCAACACAACGCCAGTATCCGATACTGGGTAAATCCTGCGCCCAGCGCAACACAACTATATCCGTGATACCCGAGTTTCTTTCACATACTTAAGCCACCGTGACTATTCTTAAACTAATTCAATTCAATTCTACTTACCCAAGTTCCGTCCAAACTCCAAACGTATAACGCTTAACGCAACAGCAATTAATAATAACCCACAGACTCCGCCGAAAAAGAATACAACCGCCTAGTACTAGCTTAAAAGTGATACTGATTCCGGTCCCGGCTACCCCATATATATGCGTCTCGACCTAATTTGCATACCGACCGACACCCACAATTGGGTGGCCGTCAATGCTGTTTAGGTCCAGAGCCACTCACCCGGTGCAACTTCCTTACACAACACCATACCTACAACAACAACAATCATATGCAATCATAAAGCACCATATTGGTGCTGACATATTGCATTCAGGCATTAATATTTACTTTTATATTAAATAATGCCTACAACCAGTGTTCACGATGTCATTGGTATTGCTGGAGGCGGCAATATTTTGTCGGAGGTGACTTCCACCTTAACTGATCAACCACAAACCCCAATGGACACGGCAGCAATTGATCACAATCAGGATTACGACGTCGAGGGTAATAATGATGCAAATGAATTAAAAGGGGACTATGCGAACTTATTACGGTCTAGAACACTCTATGTAACTAATCTTAAATATCATGGTATTAATAACTTAACGTGCGTAGAAGTGCTGAACGCTGTTAATAAGGTTTTCACTGTCCAGGGCGGTGAGAAGTTTAGTAATAGTGTTAAAATTATTTTCCCATCCAAGGACATTGCATCTATAGCAGCGGGTAAATCAATTAAAATTGGAGACTCGGAGGTAATTCTAGAAATTCCTCGCGACGCAACATTGCAATCTCCTTTTATCGTTCGAACTTTACATCAATATGGCGTCCCCTTTGAAGTTCCGGATAAAGCGCTACAGTCTTTCTTAGCTGCTCAAAATATTCAATGCTTTCAACCTGGTCGTTTCATCAAGCATCGAGGAAGTGAATACATCTCAATTGGTCGAAGTTTCTTAGTCCAGATCCGCCGCGACTATAAAATACCTCCTCGGCCTCGGCTCGGGAGGGGAAAGTTTATTTAAGTTTTGCAAATATCTAGTGTTCATGGTACAACCGAGGGTCTGGCTCCGGCAGAAAATCGACCTCTGGCTCCGGCAGAATTTTGGCAGAGTTTCCGCAATAAATTTCGGTAGTGAAATTTTGCAAAGTTTACAAAATTTATCTGTTTGGCGCGTATAGTTTTAGCGTTTGGCACAATTTTGAAGAACAAAATTGTTGAGATTTCTTAAAAAATAAGCTTAACGGCAAACGATTTAACAGCATATTGCAGAAATTTGCTGAAATTAACAAATACGTACCTATATTTTAACTACTCTGTCCTCAAAATTGTGCCAAGTTAAAACGAAACACGCCAAATGAATAAATTTTGAAAAATTTTACCACATACATATATATATTGTCGGAAACCCCTGCAAAAATTCTACCGGAGACGTAGGTCGAATTTCTGCCGGATCCGGACGCCGGGTTGCACCCTGATATATTTTACACTGCACGTCTGTTTGTGTTATCG
The DNA here is from genome assembly GCA_030248215.1 of Enoplolaimus lenunculus. Taxonomy (NCBI): domain Eukaryota; kingdom Metazoa; phylum Nematoda; class Enoplea; order Enoplida; family Thoracostomopsidae; genus Enoplolaimus; species Enoplolaimus lenunculus. Next base: position 50,823 of record JASANG010001262.1, on the reverse strand, counting down.
GGACGCCACTCAGCGTACCATGGGCCGAAAAGTCATAATCAGCGTTCATAATCCCATTTTTTGTAAAACAAATCGGGGTTATGACACCAAAATTCAACCTCGAGATTAGCTTCTCATTTTAAAAAAGACAAAACAATATTTATTTACTGTCGTGGACATACAATTATTAGAGAATGTACCTACAAACAGGTTCTAGAAATAATGTTAATACCAGAAACTTTCAGCTTTTTGTTTTAGTCCACAAATATTGTAGAATTTACTCATCCCAAATTCTTCACCACACTACGCTGTTACGAGTATCCACTTTACATGACTGTTCACACATTTTGTTGTTGATATAAAAGCCACAGGTATTGCACATATTGTGTTGCAGAACCAGGTCTATTATAAAAAGTTTGCAGTTACAGATGCGTCACACTATACAACAAACAAGACTGAATATAATATGGTATTATTGAATACACTTACGTAACTCACAACAAATTTTCAAGTTCATTCAAAAAGGAATATTACATACCTAAGCCATGAATAAACACGGTATCAATCAAACAGCGTTGATGTGTCCATAATGCAAGTTAATACCCTGAAAACAAAAAAAACATCGGATAATATCAAAGCACAGAGATTTTCTAAAAACGCCGCAAAATAACTAACAGTTTATTTAGCAATAATGAACCTATGCAAAAACATACAACTTCAAGACAAAATATATTATGCACATTATGTTGTCTCATAAAAACATCAAGCTACGATCACTAGCTTCAATCATTAAAGACGCAGTGCATATCTATTTTTTACACAATGCTTAATACACTTTGTTGCAACAAATTTCTCTTTTAATTGCAATTGCGCAATCTTACCTCCAGGTCTGCTATCGGCCGGATATCCGTGTCCGCCAGCGCCACCCCATGATCTAGACACAGCGCCACCAGTCGCCCATTGTCCGGAACTGCCAACTGAAGGTCCTCCACTGCCAGTGGTTGCGTAACCACCAGCGTGATAGCCACCACCGCCTGGTGGAGCATTGCCATATCCGCCGCCGCTATTCCATGCGCCAACTTGTTGGTCTCCGTTTGTACTCCCATACGCAGGTGTACCATAACCTTGCGCACTGCCCCCGTATCCTTGCGCACTGCCACCATATCCACCTGCGTATCCGCTTCCACCATAATTCCCACTGCCATAACCACTACCACGACCACCATAACCTAATGAATAAAAAAGGTGTTTGTGGCAAATTATTCTTTGAAAGCTTTGTCTTTAAAAATTGTTGTCGAAAAAAGTGTTTCTGCAATAATTATAGCTGAATTTATCATATTAACAAACACTTTTTTCACAAAACTTCATGATGAAAAAGTCGTTTTAAAGTTTTCTAAAATGTCCAACAGAAATTCGGTGATGAAAATTATTTCAAATTCCGGTTCCTCTTCCTGTTCCGCTTTCTGCAAAGAAATCCAATTCATGCTCCTGTTCCTCTTGCTGTAAAGTTTAGTTCCTTATGGAACCCTGGAAATTACTACTCAATACTCCTAAGTTGAAACAGACTATTGCCCTCTCCGTTTGGCTTATTTAGCCCCTCCCGCGGTGGCGCCGAACACACCAAAACAAAATTAACAATGTAGCCGTCACCCTTGAACACACACATATATAATACTGTTATTATTAACATCATGGTTCTGAAAGTTTTACCTGCTCCCCATTCACCGCCACCACCACCATAGGATCCACCGCCACCACCCCACGGGGCTCCATAACCTAAACATTTCAAAGAAGTAAAAAAATTAACGGTAAATAGCATAAAAAATCGCAACCAAAATAGTCAGCAATGTTTTTTATCTCTACGAGGTTTAATTCGTTCTTTTCTTAAGTATTGAGTACATTTTGTCATTTTCATTAATACGACGTTTTTGTCATTCGCATTTTCTCGACGTTCACTTGAATTATAGTGTAAAAAAACCACGCATCTATCGCCTTTTAATATTCAGAGTGCACGTATTATACACGACGGCTACTGTTTTTGAAAAATGAAACATGAGGAATTTTTTGACAAATCTGGCGAATTTTTCAACAGTAATGTAAGCATATTCCTAAGCCTAAGCAAAAACAAATAAGTCTAAAGCTTAAGCTTACTCAATTGCAGTCCCGCAGATAAACGTTCCGTTCCTTATCTTTACATGGGCCGGAATTCTGAATCAAAATTTGAAGAATTTTTGTAAGTCATACGACCGAGGCTTTATTGCTTCACCCGGTCTGGACATAAACGAGTACTGTGATTATCCGACCCTGGATCGGGCTACGGAAGTAAGGTACATCAACGCAAAGTTCCAAGCCGTTCCGTTGCGATTACGTTTAATTAAATAATTGTATTATCAGGAAGTGAAATCTGCCCAGTTTCAAATTTTCGACGAAATTTGAAGATTCTTGAGAAGTTGGCCACCATGAATATATTTCTTAATACACTCGAACACAACAAAACAACACTGACCTCTGCCGCCTGGAGATGCTACGGCAGCACCTGCACCACGACTCCTTTCTCCTCTTGCGCCGGAATCACGAGTCTGGGACGCACGTGCCATTTCTTCACGAGACAACGCTTTTTTCACATCGCACCGATGGCCATTTATTTCGTGATGTCGCATCACTATAAAGAAATAAACAAACAAATTTGATCATCTTTTGCTTGTGTAACTAAATTCTAAGATAAGCAGTGCCATGTAAAGCCATTCACAAAAATATTCTGCTGTGGATGTGGTTGGGTTCGAAGCCACGACGGACAGATTACCGGTCTACTGGCCTAAACAGTGCACTGTACACTACACAGCGGTGCAACTTTTCGCTTACTAAACTTAAAACGTCACGGTACCTTAAGTAATATATTTTCAAACAAGTATTTTTATCGGCTGTGCATCGCAAAACCAAATAATCCTTCATAATATTTTATGCATTAGGCACAGACTTACGTGCCAACTTGTCAACAGGATCAAAATCGTCAAACGTTATAAATGCAAATCCTCGCCTGTTCCCTGTTTCTCTTTCTAAAATTATGTCAGCTCGTTCAACCTGTAATGTTAAGACGAAAACATTGATTACAAGTTTACCTCACCGAATTATAACTTGTTTTACAACAAAAAATACTGTTTGGTTTGTCCACATTTTTTCAACCGTCTTTGTGTTAAGCAAGCACATTTGAAACTACTAAAATTGGGTTTAAAACGTAACAGTTGCAATTTTAAGTCTTGCAATTGAGCCGTTCTAAACATATTTTGCAAAGCGTTTAAGTAAGACGAGGAACTCAGTGGCATAACCATGCCTACTGTTTAAAACAGTTTGTTTACAACAAACTAATACAAAACATGTATTATACGTACACATGCTTACATTTCCGTGTTGGCCAAAGTATTCTCTAAGCATTTCTTCAGAATGATCCTCTTTAATTCCGGCAACGAATAATTTTTTCACCTGCATGTTTGCTTCAGTACTGTTTGCCTTCTACAATATTACAATAGCAGGGTGCAACCGGAATTCCGGTTCCGGTTCCGGCATTTTTTCACCTTCCGGTTCCAGTTCCGGTAAATTTTTGCCGGATTTAAAAATTCCGGTGTTAAAATTTGGCCGTTTTCTTAACTTTGCTAATTTTTAAGAATCTCTTTTGAAAGCCACTTGTACTCCGAATATAAGCCATTGATGGTCGATTTCACTTCAGTCGACGACGAAAATCTAAAATACAACAAATAAAATAAATACCTATGTTCGACTAAGGTTATTTCACAAATAATAGAGCAAAAAATAAGATTAAAATGAAATTTTTGGTGAAATGCATTTTTCACGTTCCGGTTCCGGTAAAATTTTCAAATTCCGGTTGCGGTTCCGGTAAATTGTAATTCCGGTTGCACCCTGTATAATAGTAATACTTATTACAGAAATAACAGTTATTAGTTACTACTTTAAGATAAACAAAGCTGAACAAGAATTATACAGCAGCTAAACAACAAATTAATATCATACAAATTCGTATTTATACCAAATCAATATTGTTTGTATATAACTGCAAACAGAACATAAACACTGACACAGATAATTATAAAATACACAAAAACATTAAGACGCACTTCTTTGGGCACTGCACGTTTCGGATTCACTTTCTTCCCATCGATTTCATGAGGTCTGTTCGCCATTGCCGCATCTACTGATGCTAGTGTACTGTACACCAAAAACGCGAATCCTCGAGATTTTTTCGATTCAGGGTCAAACATTACTTCAGCGCCTAGCAAAAATATATCACCATATAAAATTATTCATACTGAAACCAAATGATTCTGTTTCTAAAGCACAAAAGAAAACACATGATTGTTGCCATCAACATTGTAGCAACACACGGTAAGTATAAATCAAAATGTCATAAACTACAGTCAACCGAGATCAGCATCAATTTAGTTTCTTACACTATTACTTACTTTCAATTTCTCCAAACTGAGAGTAGAATTCGCGTAAACTGTCGTCTGTAGTGGAACTAGACAAGCCACCAATGAACATTTTTCGCAAATGCTCTGGATCACCTCCATTGCTAGAATGCTGAAATTCAAAAAACAAAAGTTACGAATCAGTTTGTTGTTCAACGCTGCATATTGGCATACAAATAAATACTACTTAATAATATACTACGACCTGTACAGAGAAATTATCCTTTAATGATCCCTAGCAATGGTTGTTTCGATTACAGTTCCGATTCAAAACGAGTTCCGAATCCGATTTCGCAATCAATCGGAATTTTGAAATTTTAATTTTAATCCTATTTGTTCAGATATGATACATAAAATTTTCACGATTTCAGCTTCTAAACACACAAAACTATGGTTTTATTTTGAAAATATCACATCAATATATTGATTGTAGTTTAAGCTTTACAGAACAAAAAAATCAGACTACTAATTTAACATTATATTTGTTAATACGTACATACAACTTATAAGCAGTCACAAATTTCGTACTTCTGATTGTGATTTAAATTTGCTGTTCCGGTTCAGATATAATCCAGTTTACCCGTGCACCTTGGCGATTACCACACGTAAAATTTTTAACCAAAATTTTATGAGTGCTCAAGTAATGACTTACAGTTGCTATTTGTTCAGGCATTGACTGCGTTAACACGACACTCTAATCATAAAACGCTGCAACAAGGTATATATTTAAATGATTGTCACACAAATTACGTCTGTCCAGTCCTTATTTTCAGAAACCGTCGTTTTAACCATTTAGTCTATATTTACCAAAAGGGTTTCACATGAAATCCTGTTCCGGTTTTCAAACACATTGGAATAGATCTTGTGTCAAATTAATTATGTTACACTACTTGTAAATGGTTTCAAGAAATTATTCGGTGCGTGGTTTGTAAAATTGACTAGCACTGACAGAAAACATGGTTTTAGTTTGTACATTTTATCTATTGCTTTAGGCTGGTAGAAAATCAACGTTATGTTCGATGACGAATCATATTCAAATGCGGCGCCTGTATCTCCAATAAAGATAACTTTTTCGTGCTTCAGTACAAACTACATAGCTTTTCTTTCTCGAAAGCCTATGATGAAAAAACTTCAATGGTTGAAGTATACAAGGAACACTAATCTGCAATAAATTGCATTTATGACACTGTTTATGCGGACATGCATTGCAAAATCCAAATTTACATAACATCACTTGTCACGGGTCAATTCCTAATACTTGAAACTAGCATGCGCATTTTTATGAGCCTGACTGTGTATTTAAAATAAAGTAAACATCTCATCGCTCAGAACTCAACCCTTGCTTCAAACAAATCTCAAACTCAAATCTCAAGTTTACTCGTAGAACTCATTTAATCTCAGGCAACTCAATAATGTCATATTCATCTCAAAGGCATAATATATCTCATAATGACTAATCAAAACATCACCAGCACGGTACTATAAATGGACAAGAAATGCATACATCTTTAAATGTTTGCCTAATATTACAATATTGTGACAGGGTAACTTTAGCGATATAATAATATATAGTTATATGCCGTCTGATCGCAAACTTTTTATTTGGTAGCAAAACGATATTATAGGAAACAGCTCCTGTATTCTGGTTTGCCAATCATGACATGTGTCCGAGGTATTACATTAACAATAATCGATTACAAATATGAATGATTGTCAATTCAGTTTGTGTTACATATTTGTAGCTAGAGCTGTCTCAGGCCTATGGTTTATACCGGGCACAGGCAAAAATGATTTACAGTTATTGCTGTTCAAGTTTGGTTCATATGGAACAAAAATATATGTACTTATTTAAACCTTAAATTCAGTCTGAATCCCTCAATGGACTCATAGAAACCAGTAGTTTAGAAAGAAAAAATCTAAGTATATATACTTGAAGATCTGATTTTTTTCTCGCCATGTCCAAAAGACGTATGGCACTGTCCCGGTGCTTTGGCTCGGGACGTCTATAATTGTAGTATCCCAAATTTGCGTGTTTTTAAATATAATGCAGTTTTGATAAACGCAAAAACAACATCATCAACCAAAAACTTTTGTTTGTTCGTTCAGTGTATTCGTTAAAATACTAAAAATAATTAATAAAATAACTTCATGCATATCATCTGATTTAATGGAAGCTTGCAGAACGCTACACTTATTTATTACACAACACTATTCAGAATGCAATGTAAAGCATAGCCAACACTTAACACAGCTACTTATATTTCAGCACACACACACACATTTTAGCCGCTTCATTTATCAACATGAACATAGTTAAGCCAACTTGGTGTTTATTATAAGATAACGGTTTTGAGCAACAATTTATAGAGCACAGGTTTTCATTACCTACTCAAAATATAAGACAAAAAACAAAAGAGTAACTTATTAATACGCCATTCAGAACAAGAAATTTATCTCTGCAAAATATATGTGCCAGGTTAGCGCGCAAAATACTCAGTGACCAGCGTTTAGGGTTGAATTTGTAAGGTTCAAACTATAACTTATAATAATTTTTGCCATATCTAAATCTCATATTGATAAAAGCGCATATATAATACTATACATTATATATTAGCAACAAATTTACACCCGCGGTAAAATTATGTATTCTTCATGTATACTACGCACAAATAAGCAAAACAATTCACGTTATCAGGTTTTTTACACCTGACTAATATTGATTTCAGTGGCACTGCAGCCACGCTTATAGCTTCAATATCAACTCATTAGTATCGCTACAGGATCGCCAAATCCATGAGTATCACCTTTTTGATCGCTAAATTTGATTTTTCACATTGCCCTTAAACAATACTCTACATAAAGACAAATACAGTCAATATATTTCGGTCGGAACCGCCAAAACTGTTTTGAAAGAATGTCCACGAAACAACACAAATAGCAAGAGTCATACTGACAGTATAATCTTGCACAAAAATAACACTTTACATCCGTATATGTATATATACGTACGCAGTTATGCATCGTTCACATAAAAATTTCATTTTGCCACCGAAAACAGTATCAGGTAGAAATAACACGTGTCAAATTTAAAAACTGTCATGCGTTAACCCTACCATATACTGTGAATAATGCATTATTTCAGAGCCTACGTAATGCAAACTTTTGCCAGAACCCAATAACAGATCCCACTCCGATAACCATGACAGAATCGGTCGTAACCTGGCTTGGTGTAAGCGTATATGCGAACGTACCATACTATGCGCTAGTGTAACCAGTAATCACCCATAGACGTCCATCCATTGGTCATTTCTCAGCCTTTTCCTGCATAAAAGCCGCAACTCATCATCGATGCCAATTATCAACAAAATATAGTCATTCTATTGGTGAAAAAATATAGTTCTAAACAAGATTTGCATAGGAATTTATACGCTAATCAGAATTTAACATGAAAATCTTTGGCGCTGTTTCGATAGTTTTGGGGGATAAAATCAGGGATGCATTTTTAACACTTTAGCAACGACCCCTATTATCCTATTCTGTTTTTTATAGCGCTGGTTCAGTTGCAATATTCATTTGGCTCATGTTCCCATTAACGGAATCCGATTAAGATCAGGGATGGGAGTCTCGGTCTCAGGTTCAGCAAGTCTATGTTTCTTTAGTTTAGTTGGTTTGAAACCGACTCTAGAAATAATTTCTTTTGAAAATGTTATATTTTTCTCGTCTCCCCCTATCTCTGGCACGGAAAAAAAGTTATTATTTTTGCTTACTGATTTATATACCCATTTTTACGCAGAATTTAGGTTTAGTCTTACGAATAATAAAAATATGCTACTGATCTTTCAGCGTTAGGTTATCCATCACATGCAAAAAATCTACATTACATGTGTGACAGAAAAAATGTAAAAGTATATGTCAGTTCGATGGTATATACTTGACATAAATACGAAAGATGTACCGTAGTCGGATGTCGATTTTTTGACGCAGTCAGAGTCGGATATCCGGTTGCACCCTGGCGTGTACGTATGTGTCTTAGATTAGATACACTATGCACACACACATGCTACACCACGTACGTATACCAACAGATCGGTTGTTATTAAACTTAACAGAACGGCAGGCAAATTTGACGCATAATTGTAATAATATAAGAGTGACCCCTTGGGTAAAAAAATTGCACAAATTTTTTTCTTAGAACCTAGCCAATATCATATATTTTTGGAATACCCTGGTTGAGCTAGTTAGAATATGCCAAAATTTTGCAAAAATGAAAATTTCATCATTCTATCTCATGTTTCAGATCATTGTGTGATAAAAATGAATTGAAGAACTGGGACGCTTCCTACGTGCTATGCTGCAGCTACTGATTTACAAAACACTAATGCATCAACACTTGAACTAAAACACGTTTTTACTAGCTGTGATACTTTCTCTTTAGTCGATTATAGAAATCGAATAACTGGTGGCGTGTTTCAGTCTGAATCCATGTGCTCAATGCGTATAGCGACTATTACCAGTTAGCGGTAGGTGTTGAAAGTGACGAAGTTCGTGCAGATGTAGGACAAATAAAATACTAAAAATGTGCCTAATTTCTGACATCACCATTCACGTGTTCGAAATCCTATGATACGTGAAAAAAGCACATTTAGCGCGATTTGCAACAACTTTTTGAATCCTTAAAAGATTTAAAAATCTTCTTTCGTTACCCTTGTTTGCAACTGTTTGACATAGAGGTTATAGGTGTCTTCCCGAAATAAAAGGTTGGTTACGCTGGCTGCTCGCGGGAAACCTAAAACGTGTCGTAGTATATCCGGCATCAACAGCACAGTCTTTAGTTTTTTGAAACAACGCGCACAGTAGGCAATAGATTACTACATTTGTTGACTGAGTAGAAGCATATGCAGCAAATCTATCGTCCGTTCGCCCATCAACAGTATGCGTACAATAAACAAAGTACCCAATTCATCTAACTAACACAAAAGACATTAACATTTTGAATGAGTGTACTTGTATTGTAAAAATTCTAAAAATACGTCTATTTTACGTGCAATATACCATAATTTTACACAGTATTACGGTAGCTTACACGGATGCTGCTACCGTAAAGTATTGTATAGCATTTTACTTAGCTAGGGATCTTCAAGAAACATTTTTGGTTAGTATGGTGTGAAGTTGTAAGTTTGGCTGAAACAACCTTGAAATATGAAGGGTTCAACAGATTTGTTTCGAGCTTGATGGATCGGCATTTTTGACATGCAACAGGCTATTTCACAAGCGCCGGACAAAAACGGGAATTTTCGGTCGATTCGAAGGGGGCATAGTATGGTCTCCGATCGATTCTGGGACAGTTTTAATAGTTGTAAGTGTTCGTATGGCGTGTACAGGATTAAAGACACAGTTCAGTTCGTTTTAATGATGAGTAGCAACCAAGCACCGCTGTAAGGTCACGACTGATCAAAACGGAAATTTTCGACCGACCCTGTTGATATATGTGGTGTAACTTGTGTACGTACATAGTGTATGTAATGTAAGACACGAGCGTACACGTGCACATGTAAATGGCCGCTGCGTGGTGTAATGGGTAGCGCGGTTGACTCGCGAGCGAGGGGTCCGACGTGTAAGCATGTGAAACATGCTTGTCCTGGTGCATATGCAATAAATGCAATGCACATTGTGGTGTACGGTCGACAAATATAGTCGACGAAATATGCAGTTGGACAGGCGGGCTGCGTGGCGCAGTGGTAACAGCGTCTGCCTGACACGCACAAGGTCGCTAGTTCGAAACTACCCGTAACCCGCTTTTCCAGCTGCTTGGTAGAAAGGTCTGATGTCCCTCAGTTGCAACCTAGACTGACACGACGTTCGATTCCCGGTGTGGCCATATGTTAACTTTAATACGAGGGCCATACGGCCGCAATGCAATATATATGCGAACAATCCCGGGGAACGGCAAAATATACACGAAATTAGGTCGAGATCTATCAGACACCGGCTATGAGACAGCTGACTATGTCTGGGCACCAGGGTGCAACTGGAATTATAAAATACCGGAATCGGAACCGGAACATTTAAAAATACCGAAGCCGGAACCGGAAAACAAAAATTTTTTCTACCGAAAAATACTTTTTTCGCGTTTAACGGTGTAAACACACCATTTAGGATGTCAAAATCTTGAAACAAATGCAGTAGGTGGAAACGTACGATTAATTATAAAGTATGACGCAAATTGAAAATTTTGGTAATACACGATCAAAGAATTTTAAAAAAAATAAAAAAAATAAGTTACTATAATATGTCAATTTTTCTTATATTTTCAAATGAGAATAAATTTTCAATACCGAAAACACAGGAAAATTTTGGTGAAAAAATATCGGATTTTTTACAGGAACCGGATACCGGAACCGGAATTCCGTTTGCGCCCTGCTGCGCATCAATTATGACAATAATGCAAGTAATACAAAAATGTCATGCAATTATATCCAATGCCTAAAAGTTACTGTTTCGGTCAAATAGCTACGCAGATTCCGAATTATTAACTGAAATTGTTCCGTCAATGCTGAATGATAAGATGACAAAACGGAAACTTGACGAATATGCCCAGATGGGGTGAGAATTGGCAGAAAATAAGATGAGAAATAAAATGAGCACAAAAGAATTAGTAGGAAACGGAAATGGGGCACCTGAAAACATGAAATAAGCACACATAAGATCACAGACAGTATCGTATTTTGGAAGTGTCACAAACTGGGTAACATAGATTGGATTGGCAGAAATTTGATAGCGTAATGCAACGAGGCACACTAATAGGCGATATGACAAGCACAGTGTGACACCGGATATGTATATAAATATGTATATATAGATATATACAACTCATGAACTAGAGACAGCGACTGAGACGGAGATAATGCACGCCAAGGAACCAACATAGCTGGAGGTCAAGGGAGGCGGAGCCGAGGGTAAGCACCAGTGTGTTACAGAGTACACACTGGGGCTTGGGGGCTCCACCCGACAACATTAAAATAATAAACTATATGCCCGTTTTAATCACTTTTGAACGAGTGCCATACAGCCGAAAAGTATTGTATACGTGAAAAGTTCAGCGGAATGGCGAAAGATACGTAAAATATGGATTAAATCTATCAGACACAGCGTACGGGACAGCCAATTAAACTACGTCCGGGCACCAATTACAACAATAATGCATGTAATACAGAAATGACATGGAGGCGTTTCCAAGGCCTGGAAATTACTACTCCGATCAAACAAATTATGCTGATCCCGAATTTTTACTTACAATTGCTCCATCAGGGCAGATATTTATAATTATCTTGTACGTGTAATGTTTGTCAGATGCGCACAATCAACTAGCTAAGCTACCATCCAAAACTGTAGAAACTTTTTGAACAATGAATAATGAATAATTATGTGACAGGCACAGATATGGCAAATAGACATAAATTGGGTGAGAATTCACAGATATAGAGGTGCGAAATAGAATGAGCGCCCAAAAATTGGTACGAAATTGGAGTGAGGATCCTGAAAATAATGAAATAATTATTTATATATACGAGACCACAGAAAAACATGGCATGAATATTGGCACAAAGAATGGAAAATGGAGATAATTGGCAGAAAATGTAAAGTGCATGATAACGAGCTCATGAAATTTGGTAGGAAAATGTGGTTTGATAATTGGAATTAATGGTTAAGGCAAACATGATAAAACACCACAATGAAATAGTGAAATTTAGCCAGATATGATATATACAAGTGTTAGAGAATATGGCAGGAAACAATAGAACACAACTATATTGGCACAAGATATGGTAGTCTGACAAGAATATGACACTGGATATGTACAGATCAGAAAATGGAGATACTGACTGAGACGGGAATTTACAAATGTCAAGGCAACGAGATAGCTAGAGGTTGGGGAATGCCAAACGTGAGTACCAGTGTAACACAGAGCGCACTCTGGGTCTGCATCCGACACTGCAATGCATGTAAATGTTATGTTAGTGCGAAGTAGTTGAAACAATTGATCACGGCTGGGTTCGAACCAGCTACCTTTGTCTAACAGGGTCAACCCTCTTACCAACCTAGCTATCGCGGCACTGCTCCAACTACATGTGCTAGCTATTATATGCGTTGTTCACTTATATACTACGATGTGTACTGCGTAGCTACTATGCAATGTGTATTACGTGTGGACAGTTTTTTGTGTGTGCATTGTATTCGAGTGTTCCATCGTGTAATACCCGACATAGGCAGTCAAACGTTTACCCGTTTTTTACAATTATTACAAATTATAAGAAGCGACGATCTACATAAATTTCATATTTAGAGCCTTATTAGTCAAAACGGTCATATTTTTCATCTTGCTACTTCCAGGTTTTGGCTGCATATAGTCCCAACGGGGTATGTAAACTTGAGATGAATAAAGTTGTCCTCTGCTTTGAATTTGAAACTTTACTGTAGACATACGTATATACGTACTTAAGAACTCATCCTAACGTGCTGTTTACGGGTGTCAAAGACGGGATATGGTCACTGCTTATTGCTATCAGATTAAACGAGCAATGTCTCACTAAGCTTCCTGTGTTCAATGGCATTAACAAGCAAAGAAGGGTGGTTGCTTAAACCCCCAGAAGCCACTTGGAAATCAGTAAGTTACACAGACCAGCAGATGACTAAAATTGAAGTATTAGCATAGTAGTATCACCAGTTTGGGAATGTTCTATATAAAAACAAACATTCGGGATATGTTTAAATAAAAGCGCTGAACAGCTAGTTTTTGAAACATACGTATTCTCTCTCATCAAACAGTAGTACGTAGCAAATATTTCCGTGTAAGTTACAAAGCAAGTTATATTATTCTGGTAGAAAAGCAATTGAAAATTCATTTAGGTTATAACGTTTATACGAATGGAAGTAAATTGAAGCAGGCAGTAAATCTGGCTTCAGTTTCATTTTAGTCATTTAATGCAATTTTCGGCTGGCTCTATATCATTTGTTGCTTAAAACTGGGATAAATGTATAGGTGTATGTTGTACTTTCAGAAGTTTGGTAGTACGTCTGCAGCAAACGCTAAATGGATTAGACGATGGTTTGTGCTAATAAATGGAACAGAATCAGCAGGTCCTCGATTGGAGCATTATGAGAATGATCATAAGAAAAAGCGTGGCAAGACGTTTGATTTATCAGCGTGCGAACAAGTGAGTGAAACTAAAGGATATATGTACGTACTGCATTCTTCTAGGCGTTCATAGACACAGGAACTGGAATTTTTACGGTTTTATTGCAAATTATGAGAGTAAGCTTCTTTCAGAACTTGTGTTTCATCTACACATTGCTCATTTGTTAAAGTATTCGGCGCATGTTTTTGTAGAACTTAAAACACTCGATGTATATACATAGCGGTTGTCTTAATAATTTTCATCACTTAATTACTGTTAACTAGCCAACAAATGGCTTACGCGATTTTTCAGTACATATTTCATGATAAAGTTTTGCGAAACCACATCAGATTTTAAATTTAGCAGTTCATTAACAAAATTGAGCTAATTGCAACAACGCTCATTTTCGAAAAAACAAGTTTTTAAAAACAAAGTTTAAAATATTTAGATGCTCATGAATAATTAATCCGTAAAAATTCTGGTTCTTGAAAAGTTGGGTTGAAATTGTTTGCAGAAATTTGGGATTTGTTTTAGTCACTTAAAAACGAGATGATCATGCTGAGCTTTTTGTGCTATCGAGCACAGAGTTTGTGTTCTGTCTTTAATGAACCGAAATCTTGGTGCCGTCCCGTCGATTCGAACTAAAAATGAATATTTTTTAGTTTGATAGTGGAGTTTCGACACCAATAATACTTTGCAGCATGTTTTTAGCTAGTTAAGCGTTTCAAAAAAGTAAATGCAGTAGTTTTTACTGTAACTCTTTGCAATATTTTTTACTGTTTTTCTACATCATTTCAAAAAACTGAGTTTGACACAAGTGATAGGTTTCTGAAAAACGTAAATTTTTGGCGCCTAAAATTTGTGACTAGTTGCCAATTGGCGTCTAGGTATAAATAAAAAATAAACCTCGTTTTGCAGCATTGTAATTAACATTTATTTCAAGCTGGTTAATGTAGTTCCAGGTTGACGCTTACTTGTCGCATACAGTGGGAGACACTAATTACGATTGGATTTTTGAAGTGTATACTTCGCCGAAAAAGAAACCATTGTATTTTTGCGCTGCGTCAGAAGAAGATATGTTGGAATGGGTCCACTCGTTGTGCGCAGCTTGTAATTTAATTAAAGAAGAGACACCTGAAACACAGTCTAACGATTTAGGTACGTAAGTGTTATATATCAACTTATTTTATATTGTGACCGGAATATCAGATTTTATAACCGGAACAGTTGATTTTATATTGTACCCGGAATATGAGATTTTATAACCGAAACAACACATTTTGTATTATAATCGTATCACCATATTCCACATGTAACCGGAACAGCAGATTTTAAACGCCGGATCCGGAACAACAAATTTTATATTGTAACCGCAATAACAGATTTTACTTGAAACCGAAACCGCAGATTTTAAACATCGGATTCGGAACACCGGATTTAATATTGTAACCGTAACAGCAGATTTTATATTGTAACCGGAACTGCAGATTTTAAACGCGGGAACGGCAGATTTTATATTATAACCGGAATATCAGTGTTTATGACCGGAGAACAGAAGATCTTATATTGTAACCGAAACAACAGATTTTATATTATAATCGGAACAGCAGATTTTATACTGTATATAACCGGATTTATCTGTAAATGTTGAAACAAGCTGGATTGCTTTGAGGCGAACCCTGCATATACATCTTCATAGGTATATCTTACATGTCATTCAAGTTACGTTATATAGAGTTAAAATTACTTGAATGGCTATGCGCTATACGTGAAGAATAGTTTTTGCTATCAAAACATGAAGCGATTGCTTTGATGGCTTGGCAACGATTTGTTTTTATTTCCAGAATTTTGTAACAACGTTGAAAACGGCACCTTTGATGGTGTTCTACAGTCTGAAATTCCTTGCGCCAGCGAACATGGAACGTACCAGACTGCACCGCCGCTTAATTTCATTGTTGCCAGTGATCAACAACTGATTAGCACAAACAGTAGTTCTAGTGGTTTGTTGCAAGGGATCCATACCTTGCGACCGCATGTCAGTTGTAGTGAAATTGGACCATCAGGAATAATTGTAGGAAGTCCAACGTCTAGAGCTGTGCCAAATTTTACGAACATTAGTAAACCTTTGACGACAAGAGCAGATTCTGTCGGATACTGTGGTCATGAAATCAATAGTACACTATGCTCACAATGTTCAATGGATAGTTACTGTTCGACACAAACGACAAACCGTGATTTGTACAGTAGTTATATGTACACGACCGGAAAAAATATGGCTGAAAATTACATTCGTACGACAAGTGACGTACATGGCCTAAATAAAATAAGCGCAGACTCAAAACGTCACGGTGGTTTTGAAGTTTTGGACATAGTTGGCAACGCGGTGAGTGGAGCCAGTGCGGATGCGAATGATGCAACTAAACAAACAAACGCTACTATTGGTTCTCTGACGAGTATGTCCAGCTCAAGTCAACTACCGCCACACAACAGAGAACAAATTCGAACGGAAGGTATGTCATCTCACGACCGGCAATTGACCACAACTGATATCGATTCAGCTGAAAACTATTGCGGTCATCAGATAGGAGTCGTCGGAACGCAAGGGTATCGGCGCTCAAGTGACAGTCGCGATGCATCGCAACCTCGTACTGCTGCTACTACTGGCCCTCAAACTCCATTGTCTTATAAAGAAGGCTACGAGTGTTTGCAAAATTTTGTCAGCGGCCCGCCGCGGCCTAATGTCAGAACACCTAGTAAGTTTGGCGTTTGGTATTGTTGATTTGGATGAATTAATGTAACCGCAGAATGTAAATCTTTTGATATTTTTCTTTAAAAATTTCGATACCGAAAAGCGCATTGATGCATGTGGTTTATATTGCACCGGACAACTGGTTACACCTGTAGTAAAAAGTAGACACGCGGTTCAGGATTATAAGTTGTCAGATATTTTTCTCTGAAAAGTATATCATAAATTATACCAAGTAGTACTTAATTATCGCGTTTAAGGTAAACTTTTTTGGAATATGCACTTAATATCCGTCTCTGGTGTCAGTTGTTTTCAAATACTTTACTAATTTGTCCTGGCTCCGGCATTTTTTGGTATCCGGTCACACGCTGCGAGAGTTTACATAGATTGTTTTGTTATTTGTAATTGCTGATCTCTACCAATCGCGTCAGCAGACGCGCGATTGCGTTCAAGAAATAAAGCAAATGCGTTCAGAGCCACGGTTTGTAATATATACATTATTGTTGTTTCTATCGAAAAATATAAAAAATGTTAATCAGAATAGCATAATATTTTTTAAAGTTTTGTTTGCATACTTGTACATATAGTTAATACTTTAAGGTCTTCCACCGCCTGAAATCATTCCTCTACCACGAAAAGCGCCTAGTGGCTCAAGTAGTCATGCTGCCTCGATATTAAGCAGTTTATTTCATCATGACAGCAAATCAAGGTCAAAAGAAAGCAAGACGTACGTTTCTTAATATTTATGATTACATATACATTACATATTACCTGTATTACCTGTCCCTGCTAATGCAGGAAGCCTCTATGCTAATCACATTACATATATATCAGGGTTCAACAGGAATTCCTACAAAAAATTCAATTCCTGTTCCTGTTCCTTTTCCTGCGTTCACAGATGCAGGAACCGGAATTTGTACGGTTTTGTACCAAATTATTCATAATCATTTAAATATTAGAAATTTTGTCTTTGAAAAAATGTTTATGTCAAAATTAGTGTTTTTCTACCTTTACAGATAGATAGATACATACATAAAGAGGTAGAAAGATACACTTTACAGTGTAGCTACTGTGTCTTTGAAGGAAAACAATCTCTGTGAAACAAGAGTTTTACGCTGTAGGAATATTATAATTCTTGTTCGTTAGAATACAATCAGTTCTGTTAACCTATTGTTTAGGTTTCGAGGGTCTATTCTAAGTAGCGTTATAGGTATTCGAGACTAAGGTGATTGATTTTGTGGTCGATTCCGTCGATTGCGTTGTAGTGGGTTCCTCAATTTTTCATTTTAGTTCGCCTTCTTTGGTTGCACGTCGTTCTAAACAGTCTTTGGATACACCGTCGTCACCTACGGTAAGCTCTGATGTCGCTACCCCAGTAGCGGATGCAATTCGATCTACATCACAAAGCTCAAAAGACGAAAAAAGTGGATCTACAGCGGCGTTAAATAACTTAGATTCCAATGATTCCTCAGTCATCAAAATGAAACCACCTCATGGAGGTTCCCAGGATTTGTTGAAGGCCACAGCATCACGCGTCACCGAAACCCGCGGCCTGGACGCTGGTAATCAAACATTGAGTAAAAATCAAAAACATGCTGTGCCACTAAGATCGACTGGCGATTTGGTTAGTTGGCCAGGTGGTGGTGACCGTAGAGATATTGCACTTACAGGCGATGAAACCGGAGCAGCTGCGGTGGCAAATTCTCGAACTCGAACGCGTACAGGAGGCAATTATGACGGCGAAGAGCGACGCCGATTTCAAGATCGTGTGGACAAACTTCAACGAGAGATTGTCGATACGTTCACGGATGCTAGCTGTGGTGGTAGATACCCGGTAGGACGGCGTCCGTTCGGTTCTGAAGGTCACTTGTTTGGTCTTGTCAGCAGGCAAGTTGTGCAAAATGTGGGTGCCAAAAGCGGTAGTCATTTGAGACAACGCAGCGGTGAGAATGATCGCAGCATAGAGCTGCTTGGTGGTTCAAGGTTAGATGGGCAAACCGGATCAACCGGGAGTAATGATAACGTTACCACGGGTCCGACTAGTTCGACTATGATTAGAGACCGTATGCATCTAAAATTGCCTCAATTAACCGCCGTGGCCAGCACCGCAACAGGATCACAGCCCCCGCCACGCCCACCAAAGAAAAATGCAACAACACCCACAGGTGGACCATCTGCACCAAAGTTGAAACAAAGCAGGACATCGACTGCACCTCAACAAAGCGGATGGTATCTCTCGCACGGTGGTACAACTATGTCGCCAACCGCAGCCACCACTAATCGTACGAATAGCAGTTCGAATTTAATAACACCGGATGAAGTGATCGAATTGTTTGGTAAAATGTTATCCGCTGGCAGTGCTGAAAATTTGTCACCCCCTGCCACGGCTCTTGAACGCTCGTTTTTTAATCGCGAAAGTGGTGATTACGACAGCGATGTTTATCCGGATGAATCTGACAGGGCGAGTGTAAGTTTTTCTGGTGGCAGCACATCGGTTGCTTCGCGGTGGTCTGGTAACGAACGCATCGATAGCGGTGCTGGAGCTGTGGCAATACGTGCAAGAAACCCGTCTAAAAACAATAGCAGCGGTGGTGCTGGTGGTTGGTTTTCAAGCAGTCTGCCGCGACGTGCAAAGGCCCATCAACGAACGAATGAAAACCATGGATCTAGCAGTGGCGGCGCTAGTGGGGATTCAACTAGTACTAAAACGATTTCGATTGAAAAACGCATTCAAACTGCAATTGATACCGCACGGATGCTTAATGATTCCGGCACTATTATATCGAAATCGGCGTCGACTTCAGCTGTGATACCGAATATGCCATCAGGAGCTGGAGCAGTAACAACAACCGGCCATGGGCAGAAGCCACCACCCAACAAATACGCTTATAAGCCAGTGACCATTGTGACAACGCCAATCATACAGGGAACGCCAGTAGATACTACGCCGAATGTTGTCACGTCACATAGTTCTGGAACAGTAGCCAAATCAAATTCAGAGGTTGTTGTGACCACCGCAACAAACGCTATTTCAATTGTTGATACGCCGCCTATGAATAGCGATCAACTAATGTTGCTTGGTGTCGGTGAACAAATCATCGACACTCAGTCACCACCACAATTACGGCCACGATTGGCATCAGCGCCTAAATCACCGCGTCCTCCAACGAAACAAATCGTTACATCTGGCATCGCGGTGGTCCAACCCCGATCGGCCCCTCACGTTGTAACATCAAATACGCCTGAAACTCGACAACCAGACATAAATACCAATTGCACTGCAACTATTGATCAAACGAAAAGCTGTGACGAAAATATTGGTCACTGCAAAAACGCGTCTGACCACAAAATTGCAACAACGGCTAGCCAGGCATCATTATCACGCGATGGAAATGACAGTAATTGTTCACATTTAAGTAAACCACAACCGGCACGCAAATCGAGTAAAGACTCGCCGATGCCGCCGCCACCTGCACTTCGTAGCAAAATGCGTAACTCATCGTCTTCGATATCAAGTGTTACGGGTCCTGCTGTTAGTGTTGGAACTACCGGGCAGTCACCAGTTCGACTTTATAGTCAAACTTCGACTGGGTCCACCACGACGGCTGGTCATAGCCCGTCGATGTCAGCGTCGAATATGATGGAGCCGCCACCGATAGATCGTACACTCAAACCTGTATTTCGACGTGGACCCCAGCCAGTTGAAGTGCAGCAAGCTTCGTCAGTGATCACTTCTCATGGTGCGTCTGCGATCAAAATGCCTGGTGGAACGCAGGCGTCAGTGTTGGCCACAGGAAACGCATCTATATCAGACACCGCTGCTGGTGGCGAGGGAGCTGTTGGTATTCAAAGCTCGAATCTAGGGACTCATCGGCCAGTGAATCATCCACGCTTGCCAGCGAAATTACCAACACCTATTCGACGTGAAAGCTACAAGCGCAAACGAGATATACTCAATAATTATAATATGAAGTAAGTCTAGTGGAGTATGAAGTGTTTAAGCTAAACAAAGTTATTGGCTTCAGAAATGCGTTATGAAGTAAGTCTAGTGGAGTATGAAGTGTTTAAGCTAAACAAAGTTATTGGCTTCAGAAATGCGTATTTTTATGTTTAAATTTTGCAGAAATAAAAACGCATGCATATGGTCCACGATTTTGTTGAGTGTAATTATGAGTACAAAATGTTCTGGTACTCAGCGGTTTAGAAATATTGTTTGATATCAGTATTCATGGTAATAATAAATCCATAATGCCTTATTTGTACGGTACATGCATGTTGTAGTGAAACTAATACGGACAGCAAACGCGTTGAAAAAGAGCCAATTTCACTGTACGATAAAAATCGACAAGATATGGCACAAAAGCGAGGTATGTCAATTATTTCGCGATCGCAACATTCTGGTTCAAAGCAACAAAATGAACGGCATACGCAAGAACCTCAACAGCGTCAGGTAAATCTTCAATGATTTTGTTGTCGAAGGATGTGGTAAACATTGTGTTATTTGTACGATTTTTGGCAATGCTTTTCGCATTACGATTTCATAGTTGATTGCCAATTAAAATTGCTTTGTTTATGGGTTGTTTTTGTTCATGAACGAGGCAGACCTATTTTGGCCTGGTTGTCGTTTGCAGAACAGTTTCAATTGTGCTAAGCCCTCCCTGATGAGCGCGGAACCCCACCCACACTGCCAAATCTCTCCCACCTTTTTTTCTGAGTAGACGATATAAAAATAGCCTCTATGTAATACATATGTGATTTATAATCGTTTATAACCGTTTATAACGAGTTGTAAAACCTAGAACAAAATGCTAATGTCGAGAGCGTTCTCCAACCAAAAATGTCGTTAAATGATCCTAGATATGAATACATATTGTCTTGTGACAGTTGATGTAAAAGAACATAATGTTTAAATATTATGTACCCAGGTTCAAATGTGGCCAATTTCTTCATAAAAATGTTAATTGGGAGAGTTATTGAATATTTTAAATATGTAAATTAATATTTTATTTTTTACAAGATTTGATTCATTTTCTGATTTTCATAATCTTCGTTTGTTAATGGGTTTGTTTTAGAATCAAAATATTCCTAAAGGGCACCAGAATCGTGGAGCGATAGGAGAGGCATCAACAGTTAGTCAATCATTGGCTGCCAAATCAAAAGATGTGCCAGTGACAACACAAACGACGGCTACATTAGTAGCATCTGCCAGTACAGAACAACCACAACAACCAACTCTTGAATATGTTTACGTTGAATCGGCGCCACTGTCATCGATCGGAGGTACACAGAGTGATTTGGGCATTTCGCCAAATCCTCCAGGCAACAATGCGCAGGGCTCGTTCGTGGGCATTCCACACGGACCGGTCAACGCAGGCAGTGGCGGTGTGTTGTTGAAAAGCAACACCACAAACGGTAGTTGTACATTAAATACATCGTCGAACGTAATAATAAACGCAAACAATTTAAATAATCCTTCTACACTTATTGATTACAGCGTGATTGACGAAAAGAAAACCCGAGCGTTCACACAATTACGTCAGAAACATCAACCGCGTAGTGATCTGGGTGTTGCGACTCATCAGGGTTCGCTATTGAGAGAATGATGCCTTTTGTCAGGGCTCATATTATCGACTGCGTATAGCACACTATCATCAGTTAACGATAGATTTTCAACCAGAATGCCATATGAGACAAATTTTTGTTCAATTTCAAAACCAACCACTCCCTAACTACACGGATATTAGAGCTGTTTCTAACACTGATTGTAGATGCTGTACACATTTGAGAATACGGGCACTTGTGTCAGTAATATTCGTATAGATTTTTTTAGATTGTTAATGCTTAATTTTTAGAAAAAATGCAATATTTTCGGTATTATTGCGACTTTGATTGTTTGGGTTTTTAATGCTTGATAACAACTATGCTGTCACCTGTCCACTAGCAAAGAAATGGGCAGGAGCATATAGAGCATGCGAACCTTAGGACTAGGCTTATGCTTAGGATTATGTTTAGGCTGAAGCTTAATAAGCAGGCCCCTATATAGTTAACATAACATGGGTCGAGTTTGTATGCTAAGACGTTTAGTTAGTAATCTCGTATTTTTTACAGGATAAAGCATCACGATTGATTTGATTAACTGGTTTGAAACATTGACGTGATGTTTTCGTATTTTGAACCGGGTTAGGTGTAGCGTTTAGTATATTTTGGCATTTCCAGGCAATTGGTTACACAAGCATCAAAATTATCGGTCAGTAGTTATGTTATTTACTGCGATTTTATTAGAAGCAGTGGTCATTATTAAATTTGTGTTACACTTGTGAGCTTTGATGGACAAAACAAAGTTTCACTGAATCGATTAAAAATATTGGCCCATGTAAAGATCAAGGGCGGAATGTTTTTCTGTGGCACTGACTAGAAAAGAGTAAGCTTAAACTGTAGCCTAATTTTTTGCTTGGCTTAGGCTTAGGTTTAGGAATATAGCCGAAATATTGCAGGACAAAAATGTCGAGAATTGTTCAGAGCATAAATTATTAATTATATTCTGCGACGTTTTCATCATATTCTGTGACCTTTTTATGTAATATTTTTATTGAGAGAAGTTTTATTTAAACATAAATAAAACGTATTCGCAACTTTTTTGTCTATTCTGTTCAGTCTTATAATATGAGGTAATTTTTTTATTTGTTATTATGTGCAGCAATGTGCAAACAGTATTCCGATTCTGATTTGATTTTCGAGTAAAATTAAATTTTGAGTTAGCACCCTTTCATGTCGTCAAATTTTTCAAATAAACAGGCATTCTCGTTGTTGTAAACTTTCTACCCACACTGAAAGTTAAGAATTAGAGGTTCAGGTACAGGTATAGGCAAAGGTTTGGGTTTAGCCTTAGGAAAACGTTTTCCGAAGCATGAGTGTAAGCTTATTTGGGTTATTTTACAGGTGCTAGTTCTGGGCATTAACGTCACATAATTCTTGAAAATAATTTGTCTGCTCAGGCCTTGTTGATTTAAGTGTATATGAAGTTATCCATTGAACAAAAATGATTGTAATGAGCAAGAATGGACTGGAAATCAAAGTTTCTGGAAATATTAATGTAATTAATTCGTTCGTGATGTATTTATGATCACAGCATGATTTTGAAATTTAGTTGTTTTGTATGTATATTTTAGCTCATATCGATTTCATTTTAATATCTTTTATCTTATTTTTTAAATGTGCTTTTCATTTTTTTAATAATTGTAGCGTTTCAATTTGGTTCACTTCTTAAGTTTACATAATAGTTTTCTATGTAACAACTTAGGCTTGATGGTTGCAATTTTTCGCTGATATCAAAATTGTACAGAAGTTTAAGTAACCTCCAAAGTCACCAAAATGTGTTTTAATGTTGCGTTTTGTAGTGACTCAAATAAGGGGTAAGTTTTTAGAGTCTTAATCAAAGTAGTCCGTATCACTAATTAGAGTCCGTCAGTTAGATAGAGTACATAAGTCCTATAAGAATCCATAAGAGACCAGAACAGAAGAATGGCCTGAGTGGACTGCTCAGTATGCAACATTCATTTCAAACTCCCTCATAAACTTCATTTAATTCAGAAAAAAAAGATGAACAGACATGACAACCAATAAAAATGCTTCGGAGCAGGTCAGTAAAAGAAAATATAAAAAAGCGGGTGTTGGGTCCAACTGACATGGCGTGAATTAAAAATAACCGCAACGGAATAACAGGGGGTACCATCTGGAGAGGAAAAATAAATATCAGTTTCCTTGTTATTTGGGTCACTACAGTTACTGCATCTCTCGACTGTATTCATATTTTATGTTTATTATATATTTTATTTATGCGCTTTTGAATTTGATTTGCAACTTGTCTTTGTTCATGTAAATAAGCGTAAGCGTAACTGAAAATAAACGTATTTGTTTTTCATTGAAGTTGAGCTATCAAACTTCACACACAAACATATAGATCAACCGGTATTTGGCTTATCACATTTTGAAGAATACGCATTATATCCAGAAGTGTTTGTCACTGAAGTCTGTAACAGTGGATTACCAAATCATATTCGAAAGCCAAGACCTCAGGGTAAGAATAAACCTATTCCAAGCAACAAATTAGTCTAAGCATAACCTTTAACTTCCGCGGAACAGTGCGTCCCTCGTGTATATATGAACCGAATTCTTCCAACGTATTGTAGTGTTTCCCGTCAACAGCGCCAGTGAACCAGAACTATATATACTATAGATTTTGTCCGATGGTGTAACCAAACAGAGTACAACTGGACGTCCGGCTCCGGCAGAAAATCCACTTCCGGTTATACTGCATGTAGATTTAATGGTATTTCATATTCATAGCTAGGTTGAAAAATTTCGGGTAATTTTCAAACTAGATTATTGCCAGAATCTCTCAAAAAATACCGTTAACCCTTTGAATAATTACTGATCTGAGAACTAGGTACGTTTATGCTAGCATTCGAACCTGTATGGACTGGAGTGGAAAGCGTGCACCATCACCACTGACGCTCAATCCCGAGAACTCTCAACACGTCTTGCGTAGATTTTATACTGCGCATACACATAATGCACTCCTATTGTGCAGATTTCGCTGTAAAGACACATTGCGCTCACTCACTCTTTAACTCCGGTTCCAGCAAATTTCGTCGACCTTCGGCTCCGGTTTTGTTTACCTCCGGTTGGAAATTAGGTAGTAAAAATGGTTAGTTTTTGAAAATATCTGTAATATATTGTTGAGTTGTTTTTTACACTAACTTTCTGCCAACCCAGCCTTACTTGAGGATTATATTTCGTTTATGTATACGATTACGCGTAAGCTTAGGCTTAGCGGGCAGAACCTTGTCATTAAAGGCCTGTATAAATTGTGATTCCTTAATTTCAAAACACACTGCCCAATGATAGCTCACTAGACCGCTCACAATACACCAATACTCTTAGAACAACCATTTACTGTGTAAACAACGTGCTCGTCATCACGAAGGTGCAACCAGAACCGAATTACAAGAAATCAAAAGAAAAGAAATCTTCAAAAATTCATCACAACTCACAGTCAAGTTAGCCAATTTGACAAAACAGTGATTGCACCTCCAAAAATTACAATACAAAAGCATGCAATGAATGGAAAACATAACTTCTTAAAATACGCCAAACTATAACACTAACGGTTAGTAAATTTCTTCAGTTAACAACAATTTACTTTCCTCAACACAACAAGAACTAGTTGAAAACAGAAATTCCTTACAAACCCGTCAGCCAAATTTTTCTTAATTTTCATCTACTCAAAAACTGCATTCCTAATTTAATTGTGCAAATCACACAGCCAACACAAATCTATTAAGTAACAAAACATCCAACGTACAAGTTTCAAAAGATTCAATAAATATACAGGTAAAACCATTAAAGAGGATATCAAAAATAATACCCATGCATATATACTTACAATCGCGATAACATTTCATGTCAGCAATAACAATAACCCAATAGTAAACAAATCCATACTAAAAACAGCATCCACGCATAGGACAGGTTGCGATTAAAATTCGCGGTTACCGCATTCCCCAATGCTTAAACGCTGTGAAGTTTTCGAAACCTATTCTATACATGGGCCAAAATACGTACCATCAAAAATTATAAGTAAATGACATTTTTCACTTGTCGCTAATAGCTATTAGCCGGTCCACCGCCATATCCTAGAAAAACAAACAACGGATGTTTACTTTAAGTGAAGTACAATGAATATTGAATCAAAAGTTCGATTGCAAATTCTAATATCTAGAGATCAGCGACGTGGCCAGAATTTCGGGAAGAGACTGCGTTACCAGCTAAAAAAGTTGAAAACTTCCTAGACAAAAATCCCAAAGGGAAGATAACAGGTACATCCATTCTGGCTACGCTTTTGCTAGGCACAATGGCACTGAACTGCTCGTGGCGACCGCGATTATAAACGCGACTGAAACCGTTCAAAAGCGACTGCAGATGTACAAAATCGCGAAGACAGACACAGTAACACAATTATAACCGCGCAAGTGCGCAACCGCGTATTCTTGTCCGACACAAAATCGATACACGGCTTCAGCTCCAGCAGGATCCTTTACCACGCGGTTATATTAATTTTTGCTGTTCAGTGTTACCATGCAGCACATTTACTTCT
This sequence comes from Enoplolaimus lenunculus, assembly GCA_030248215.1. NCBI lineage: Eukaryota > Metazoa > Nematoda > Enoplea > Enoplida > Thoracostomopsidae > Enoplolaimus > Enoplolaimus lenunculus. Next base: position 24,285 of record JASANG010001262.1, on the reverse strand, counting down.
GTCCGTAACTATACCTTAAACACTGGCGGTCCTAGGATTTTTTCGGAAACTCGGAAAGTTTATATTTTTGTAACTCATGTATGAATTTTTAACTTTTCTTTTTTGCTTCTACAAATTCAGCTGTATAATAAAGAACATCCCGGGAAAGAGGGCGGCCATTTCTTTACCCCTAAGACCACCTCTCTCTGACCTTAAACTAACCTGATCCGGCACCACCATAACCACCTCCACCAGCAGCCGAAGCACTTCCCCATCCTTGCGGTGGCATATTTACACCATAACCTCCACCCCATCCCTGAGACATACCACCTCCACCGTAACCACTGCCACCTGCAGCAGCACTCCCAGACGAATACGTCGCTGCTGCTCCACCGCCGTAACCGTATCCTCCCATAGCTCCACCCATGCCGTAGCCTCCTCCTGCACTCCCACCGTATCCCATGCCTCCTGCATCGCCAAATCCACCGCCGTAGCCATCTAAAATAAAAACAGTTCGATAGTTCGAAGCAAATATACCTCCAGGATAGAATAGATATGATACGAAGTCGGTATAACAAATTTATATCGAAACAAAAGTAGTCATTTCGCGACAGTGCGTACGAAAAACTTGAATGAACCCGATGTCCCATGTCAGTTCAGCTTCTCATTTGGTCATAATGGGTCTTGGAGTAACAAATAGACAGATCCAAAATTTGTGTTTAACAAATTACGAACATTTCAGACGTATCCGGTTAAATTGATTCAAATAGACCACAAGTCATGTTTGTTGCTTTCACGCAAACATAGCATTACTTGATTCCAATAGATATACTAAGCTAACATTTGCTAGTTGCGATGTACCTGCCTTACTGAAATATTACAAACCGGCACAACATGTTACCTTGTCTGTAGCCACCCCATCCGCCGCCACCTCCGCGACCACCGACATAGCCTCCTCCTGAAAAGTTTCAATCCCTCATAAACGAACCATTAATAAACAGGAACTAGTGAAGTTAACTAATAAACCACGTTGACTTCACAACACTAACATATGTACAGCCTTTTTTAAAGCACAATATTATATTACTGAGTGCACTCCAAAGTCCAAATATCTCGAACAATTATTATTGTTTCCACCCGTGATGCGAATACCACAGGATAACGATAAAGTTTTCACGTACCGAATATAAAATACACTAAGGCCCATGTACAGAACAGGGCCGGAACAGTAGTATAAACATATTCCTAAGCCCAAGCCTTAGCCTAAGCGTAAGGATGAGCCTAAGCCTAAGCGTAAGGATGAGCCTAAGCCTAAGCGAAAAAGTTAGTTTAAAGCTTAAGCTGACTTTACTACAGCCCCGCAGAAAAACGTCCCGTCCTTGTTTTATGTATATGCCATATACTAATATTGAAAAATCTGTGTATTTCAACGATTAGTGATTCAAGTTACCTCGACCACCAGCGCCGCCTCTGCTTCGTTCACCACGAAATCCAGTTTCCCGCTTCTGTTGATTAACTCGCGCTAATTCTTCGCGTGACAGTGCTTTTTTCACATCGCAACGGTGGCCGCCGATTTCGTGATTTTTAAGCACTGAAACACAGATATACAATATGCTGCACCTACACAACCAGTAAAGTAAATATTTCTAGCGTCATAACAGAATCATTACCCAGCCTACGGATTATGAATCTAAGCCAGTACCGTATCACCAGTTTTTGTTAATAGACATGCAACCTTCAGTTAAGGCACATTGCGCAAAGGAAGAGTATTCACGTCAAAAGGTACAAAAACTGTAATACCTAGCAACTAGTTGAACCACACAATAACTTACAACACAACTTGTCGACGGTGTCGAAGTCATCAAACACAACAAACGCAAAGCCGCGACGTTTTCCAGTTTGTTTGTCTTCAATTATATCTATTGATTCAACCTGAAAATGTTCTAAAAATATATTGCGATCTGCTGCCGCAAAAGTTTTTACAGACTTTAAAATTTGGCTTTCAATCCCATAAGCGGTGCTAACGTTGCGATCTTTAAATCTTTTTGTTGTCATATTATATTTTTAATGAAATCTGATATTTTGACACAATTCAGAACGAGGCATAGGAATTGATGATAGTTGAGGTTTTACTGGACCAAAACTGACTCTACGTAATGAGGTGTTTTTAAAAGTTGATTTTTCATATTTTTGAGAAATTTTCAGTTGGTTTCCAAAAACTATTACGCAAATTTTAGGACTACAAAACCAGAGCGTTTGATATTGATTTAATCCAAAACGGTAAATATTTTCTGCGAATCTAGCGCGAAATCATAAACATAAGTACTTCATGAAGCGTAGTTAATACCAAGATCACCACTAACTATAGTATTTTTGGTCATAAATCGTACAATATAGACTTACACTTTACTACAATACATATCCGATAATATAGAAACCGGAGCCGGATGACGATTTTGTGCCGGAGACGAATACTTGGTTGAACCTTAATATATAATTGTAATTACTAGAAATCTAACGACATACGTATGCAAAACGACACAGTGTATATGTACTTACGGTTCCGTGTTGCGAAAAATAATCTCGAATCATTTGTTGTGTATGTTCGTCTTTGATGCCACCGACAAACAGCTTTTTCACTTGCATTTGAGATTCAGGGCTGCCCGATGCCTATGAACAGAAATTACACCAATATTTGTGTATGTTAAGAAATAATTGGAAATTGGTAATACCAGCAGCACTGGCTATAAAATATTATGCAACGCTGGATTCGCCTGATATTTCACACTATCAGTAAACAAACACACCACAAATGGCAGTTTGCTATTAAATTTTTATTGTAACAGCCTTCAATTAGCTTCACACAATAATATACCACTCTGAACAGACTAAAACATCGAACATATATTCTTGTCGTCACCATAATTACCAATTGCTTAAAAGCGTAAACACAGTTAAACTCAATAAAATATAGGGCACTGCAAGGGTTCCAACAGGAATTAAATTTAACGGGACAAGAGATATTGAATTTTTTTGCAAGGCCCGCCGGAACAAAACCCGGAACTTGAAATATTTTCATCACCGAGTTACTGTTGACCTTTTTAGAAAACTAGCCAAAAATGGCTTAAGCAAATTTCCAGCTATTTCATGTTGTTGTTGTTGTTGTTGTTGTTTTTGTAGCCATAACAAGATTCCAGCAGCATTTCAGACCAAGAAAACGGATGGCCTTCATTTGGCGGTCCAAAGTGATTAGACTGTTAACGACATGAGCTTCACGTTGCAGTCGAACAGATGTACAGCGTGTGTTCAGCCGATGAACAGTCCGGGCATCTGTCATCGAACGATTGGTTGACCCGTAACTTCAAGTTGTTCAACTTGTTGCACCAACCAGAGCGTAATTTAGCTAGAGTAAAACCTAGTTGACCGCGTCAGCTGCCTTTCGCCGCCAGTGATTGGCGGTGGATAGCTACCCAATACGATATTGGGTTTGTAGGTGCCCTTCGCATGGTCAACGGCTTCAGTGTGTAGTGTTTTGAGACCCGCTTTGCAGGCTGCTTAGGTTATAACATTGCCATTGAGGAGACGTTAGATGTCAGCTTTGTGCTCTGATACCAGTGATGAATTTAGTTTGCGCGGGTGGAAGCCATCTACAAAGGGTCGACGTTAACTTGAACAGGCACGAAGGTTCTCAGTAGAAACTGCTGATCAGCTAACTGTGCAGTACAATGGAAACCATTGAATTTTCAATGTGAAGATGATTGGGAGCTGACATCTTCAGGCAACTAGTAATGACACGTTCGGCAACATTTTCCAGTTATGGTGACCAGAAAGGTGCGTCATAGTTGATTAATCAGATTATTAATCTAGCAGTTTAACAAAGTTTTTAATATTTAGATAATTATGAATAATTTATTACAAAACCGTAAAAATTCGAACAGGAATTAAATTTTTGCAGGAATAACAGGAATTCCGGTTGAATCCTGGACACTCCTATTTTAAAAATACAGGAAATGTAAACTATTGCCCGCAAATATGACAAAGAATAAAAAATATATGAAATATAGGAATTATAGTACAATTTGAAGCTATCCTAATTTGTAAAAATAACATAACTAAGTGGATAAAAGTTAACAGCCAAGCTTTAAATGAAACAGACCGACCAGTTGCACGGTGCACCCGGAGGCCGCAAAAATATTATTTACTGGAAACAGATATCCGGTTTACTCCGTGGTTAGTACTGGACAAAACGTACCATTTCTCGAGGCACTGCTCGTTTTGGATCAACTTTCTTGCCATCAATGGTGTGCGGTCGGTTACGCATCGCTTCATCAACAGATGCCATGCATGAATAGGTTATAAAGCCAAAACCTCGCGACTTTTTCGTATTCGAATCCCGCATCACAACAACGTCTATAAAAATTATATATCGTAAATATTAAAGAAACAATACATAAATAGACTAGAAAGTTAAAAGAGACAGTAATAGTAATCCATATCCATCTGGCTTTATTTCGATACATACGTAACGATGTCGTTCTAAGTTGATAGCACATTTTGTGCACAATCGTATGAAGGAACTCTAAGTTTGAAATCAGCTTAAGATATACTCTTAGGTCAAAATCAGGCAAATAGCATTTTTCAGCAGTAGGTATATAAGTATATTATATACTTACCAAGTAGTTCACCCCACTGAGAGTAATACTGTGACAGTTTGTCATCATCGGTTTCCAATGTTAGTCCTCCAATGAACAATTTACGGAGCGCCTCTGGCTCTTCGGGAACAGTCTAGAAAAACAAACGAAAACAATAAACAATAAATATAAAACATTACGTATCTAAAGTAATACGCTGATTCTGTGTAAAACATAACTAGCCTGAATTGACGGCGAAAAAACAATGAATCTTTTTGGATACAAGACACTGGTAGCCTAGATATTTTCACGAAAGACGTGCCATAACTTTTACTGCTGAAAATTCAGCTGTCTACCATTCAAAGTGTTTGGGGCTGCTGCTGCCGTGACTACACTACTGTTACCATTTTGCATAGGACAACCTCTAAATCGAAGCCCTCTCTACTGTATATTTAAGAGATGTCCCGCGGGCCCCGCTACCGGGGCCGTGGCCAGTTTATAATATCGCGCCACGCCACATTTGGTTGATACTCCCGCGTTGTGAAGTTTGGTACCGTACGGCCCCGGCCTCGGCACGGCACCCTCTGGCACCGGGACATCCCTAGTATATTTTTTTTAAAATTTAATCAAAACTTACTCCTGTACCGTTGGCATCTTCAGCCATAATAGAGGAATGTTGATATTTGATTAATTAATGCTGGTATAATTCTAAAATACGTATTATATATGTGTAAATAATGAAACTAATGCTTAATGAACACTAATCGTAGTGCAGAACATACACTACTCTCGGCAGAACTTTACGGAAATTACGCATAAAATAAGATAAGGCGATATATTTTCCCTGTAGTGTATCATAACAGTAGATTGCTGGCATGGCTACCAAATAATTCGGAGGCTACGAAAATAGTTTCTTCCTCTTCAGTAGTTTAGTGTCAGTATTGCCTGCTTCCAACGTTTAGTCTACACAATCTTTCCTTTACACGTGAAATTTCTTGTTTTGGAACAGATCAAAAATTGAACGACGTCAAGGTCGGGCACGGAATATGAAGCAAATTATAAATATATCGGAAACTTGCCACATGCAGGATTCAAATTCGGACTCAACTATGTTTCATATGATGTTTTCGTTAACTGTTTCAGTAAAATTTTTAATATCAGAATTTTAAACAATTTTTGGACTATGCCGTAGCCGAATGTATACGTGATTTGAGTAGCTATATAAATATAGCGCGATGAATGTGATAAACATAACAGCGTAATAACGATAATAGTTTTCTGCTTCAAGTATTCCAGCTACGCCTAGAACAACCATGGCGACCACAATTCGTTATCTAGGCTTGACTTGAATAACACTGCGCTAAGAATTGACTGTCGATATAGGTACAGCACGTTTCCGCTAAATTGTCCTATATTCAGTAGGCACATGCTAATGTATCCTGCTGAATAATGCTGCCTGAACTTTGTGCATTGGTACAATTCTTCACTACAGATGAGCTATTGTTTTTGTTTATGAGACAGACCACCTAAAACGAACACTGCGAATCAGACTAATCGAAACTATATAACTGTTATTGTTAATACGTATATAACGGCAATTTTTCATGCTTATGTTGAATTGTAATATTAACGTTATATACATCCTTTGTTAAAGCTTAAAGACATCGGAGTGAGTCAGACCTCTTTACCAACAAAAAGGTTTTGTAGGCCCATGTAAACAACACGGTCCTATACTAAATATACGTCTAAACCTAAATATAAGCTTAAGGAACTAAGCTTCTCAGCAATTAGCTAAATCTCAAATTTGTGCTGTCTTGTGGCAGGCCAGTATTCCTGATATGGGTCTGGACACAGTGTAATTAAACAGTAAAATATCAGTTTTGCGTTTAATTATGTTACAACTTAAGACAAAACATTTAAGCTTAAAAATTTATATAAGCGTTCTCAAACTTACTTCGCAATACAGGATGCATCATCAACACCACCGTGAACAGCGCGAAAACATATAAGCGAGACCGTTTTCTGTAGTTGACACTGCATAATTATGAAATCAAATAACACTAAACCAAAAATTCAACGCAAGGTTTATACGTACGCAGATCATATCAAAATAAAATGCAACCATATACAGACAGCGTACTGCTTCAGTGAGTACGTGTGAAAAAGTGCGAAATATATTTTCAATGTTCCAACGAATTCTTTAAATTATAATTAAAACTTGTAAAAATTGTAGTTCAGGAAGTTCACGACACTGCAGCTAGAAAAAAATTAGAAAAAACTATATCATGTGATTTTTTGTACTGTATTTTGCATTTTCGATTTAACAATCGATTCATGTATAACACTTGATTCAGAGTATCATCCTACGGTTCCCTCAAGGCCTTTACTATTGTGATTAACAATTACTACGGTACTACAGCTATGTAATTATTGCGTATATTGAATATTTCAAAAGTCCGCATACAATTTCGCAATAACAGTATAGCTAGCTTTTTTAAAACAGTGTAGGTGACAAAGGAAGTGCGGAGTGCACGCATGAAAACGTGCGAGTGAGATCATAATCATTCTTTCGGCAAAGTTTGATAAAACGACATATGTCAGGAACACTTGGACAATTTTTCACAGTAGTTGGCGCATTGTTAAGTTTATGATCCTGAGATGTATAAACAATTATCCTGCAGAACTTTTGTAAATTTCGGATATCCGACGTATATAAAGATGTTCAAGTTGACAGGTTTTAGACATTTTGACGCGCTGTGAATTGAAATGTATCCTTTATTCGCAAGGTAATTGTACTTTATATCGAATCTCGGTTAACGTATCTAACGTGGTCTTTTATTGACAAAAAGTTACCAGCTATAGTCATAGGGACAATTCGTGTTCCATGCTGCCCCAGTTATAACGTGAACCCCGCATAATAATCATTGAAACACGTTAGTGTTTACATATATGTTTCAAGCATCGAGAATGCACGCTTTTTGAAAGTTTTGCAGAATGTTCTCTGCAGGAAAGCAGAGCTGGAATGGGGTAACTTGCGCATAGAATATCCTAATTAGCCGCTTCGACACCATACACAAATTGGACAGCTAAACGTCTCCTGCAGGAAAGCAGAGCTGGAATGATGTAACTTGCGTATAGAATATCCTAATTAGCCGCTTCGACACCATACACAAATTGGACAGCTAAACGTCTCATTTAAGTTGTTATTAAAAGTTTGATTTTTGTAATTTTTCGAAAAAATTGTATTACAAATATGTAATTACCATAGCTAGTCGATATTATTGTGTGATTCTAATGACACCGTGCAATAGATTACGTGTCCCTGCGATATTTGTTCTACTGAAATTGCTAACTAAGGCACTAATATTTTGTAATAACCTCCCACGCATTATAGCTTAGAACAGGCTGCTTTTTGGTGGATTGCAATGGAGCAAGCGTACGCTTTAGGCTTATATTTTGTTTAGGCTTAGGCGTACGCTAGCATAAAACCTCACCGTATCCCAGGTAAAAGAAAGAAACTAGGTAAAAGTGCCCCTAGAAGGGACAGATTGTGATATGTTTCGCTTGAAGCATGTAAAACAGTCTAAACAAGGGTTAGTTAGATCATAGATCAGTAGGTAATGCTTATAATATTAGCTCCATAACTTCTATGAAAATAGTTGTCATCTATACCTTTGACGGCTGTCTTTCAGTGTTAACACGCTTGCGGTCAGTGAAACAAGAAACATATGGGCCCAACAAACTTTCATCTGTTAAGCTATAAATCGACACTATGGGTTTTCAAGGCATTCTAAAGTACAACTCTCAACATGCTTTTCGTATAATAGTCAGTTGCTTTTTAAAGTTATCTCAATTGAGCGCCAGCAGACATGTTCTTTGAAATATTTAGCAACGTTTGAATGGTATTTTGTAGATGAATAGCTTAAATATGTCACGGCACAGAACACAATTCGGAAAAGTTTCTCGACTTCACATCATCAAATTGTCATGGTAACGATAGGTAAAATAGTCGAGCACGTTGCGTGACATTTTTTATTCGATAATCAATAGACGAAATTTGTAATCTTGCAATATTGAAATATTTACTAATCAAGTTTTAGAAACATAAATATTTTAAAACTCAAAAAATATCCTCTTCCAATGAAGAATGCTAGATTACCCTTCTAGGGGCACTTTTACCTAGTAGGTATACATATTCTATTAGCCTAAAAAGCAAAGAAATACTCAGAAACTTATGCTTAACAGTACTGTAGTTCGCAGAAAAACATTCTGCCCCTGATGTTTGCAAGTTCCCTCGTGTCGAAGGAGAAACAGATGATATTTAGATTTTTATATTAACTTACTAATCTGGCCATAATCTAAAAAATAAAAATTTAGACAGCATATTCTCTAGTCATAAGCCAAGTCTAGATATATGCTATGGTACAGATTTTGTTGCACTAAACTTTAAAAAATGCCTGTCGAATGAAACACGATACTCAATAATTTTTAGCTCGACAATTCAAGATTTTTGATATCGGTATGTTAACTCGTTCCGTATCCGGCGTCAAATATGGTTGACATAACTTTGACATTTTGATAGCTGGTAATAACTATAACATGTTTGAATTTAAAAATTGTGTCGAATGAACGAAATTATTTTAACTTTAACCATATGAACAGATGTTATAGTTTTTTTATTTATTTATCTGTTTTAAGGCGTATGTTGTAGTGACCCGAACAAGAGTGGGGTAATCAGACGCGGGGTTCAAATTTTGAGTCCCAATCAATAGAAGTCCGTATCCCTTATAAGAGTCCGTAAAGCGTATAGAGTCCCTAAACCCTAATATATTCTTTTGTATCCGTCTAGTTGTATGGACCTGAGCGCTCAAACAATGCATAAATTTTACCGAGTGCAAATACATATTTTTTCAAAGCTCGTGATTAAAATAAGTATATAAACTCACAAAATTTATCGTATCCAACATAAACGCTATTTCGTACACGGGGTTCACGTTATAACCGGGGCACCTTGATGGGACACGTTTTGTCCCTATTAGCCTGTTGGGTAAACATTTTGTCTGCTAATAGACTCAATATCATATTCGAAAAGTCGTATTTGTCTGCTATCATCTTGTGTAGGTCACATTTTGTCCTTCAATATAATATGATATTCGACGTATTGTAGCGAATATCATATGATATATTTTCAAAGGACTGCATACTTGATTTAACATAACCAATTTGTCCTGTTGGTTAAATATCATGATACTAGAATTTGAAATTTGAATTTGTGAACTGTGACACTATTTTTCTAAGCGGTTTTGTGCCGTAAATGAATTTGCAGACGTGTATTCGGTATTTTAAGCACAGCTATACCTCTGCCGTCCGACTTTCCGTTAATTTTTAGCACCCGAAGATAACACTGTCCCGCTGAATACCATATGAAATTCGTTGTAATTTTGGAATATCATATGACATTCGCATAAATGTCCCTCAGTATCACGTAACATACCGACTCTTGCACACATTGATCTTCTGAGAGCGGTGGTTTGTAAGTAAATGTCATATGACATTCGACTTTTGTCTGTGTTCACCTGATATGAGTGCTCGAATTTTAACGTTGATGTCGAATCAACATGGCACAAACCGTGTCCCGCCTGCCCCGGTTATAACGTGAATCCCGCAGTATGCACTGTTGGTTTGTTGCTGTTCCTAGACAATGAGACGGTCTTTATCGTAACATGGACCCTTTATTAGTATTTAGCACTGGTTTTTGTATTAAACAGCGATGTTTTGTATTTTTGACACGTTGTCAAACATATCATAAAACATCAAATCAATTTTTCCACGTTCGCATCCTGATGATGATAAAAATTAAAAACCTACAAAGAAATTTACGAATCGTGTCAAAAATACACAACTCTTTTCACGTTTTGAACAAAAGGCGTTTATATTAATAAAAAATAGCTTTCTGACAAACGCTATAAAGCGTTCTACGTAATAGCGTCGTTTAAACTCGAACTATTCATTTCAACGTTTGTCCATTTTATATAAAACAAAGGCGTTTGAAAAGATTCTATTTTCGAGACACAATTCCTTACAAAATATGTTAATTTTCATTTCTTTGACCAGATTCAAAACTTTCTAGGTGTGTTCCGTTCACTTGAGTGTCCAACGATAATTTATCACGCGGCATTCGATAAAACTTTGCTGCAATAATTAACAGTGCAATACTGACGCTACCAACGCCAATAAATATTGCTAAAACATTAATAACAAGTGCATGCGCATCATATGCAATACAATGCATGCCGTAATTGCTATTTTCAACGCTTATTTGGTTGGTTTCACCGTAATTATCCAAATAGGTTTTGTTTACAAACGGCATTGTTTTGTGGGATATTTGGTCCGGTGCCCAAACTGTACACGCAGAATCGAACAGTCTGCCAATTATGATTGGACCAGGAATGAGAAAAGCTTTGAACATTGCCGCGTGCATTCCAAGAGCAACTGGACGATGTTTAAAGGGCACTGCTCGTAACAAGGCATCTAGTGTTGGTAACGCACCTATCCCGGCAATAAATCCGCTGATGCCTGAAATACTTATATATAGATATATGTATATGTATTGTGAGAAGTTCGTGATTTAGACTTAAGCCTGTATCCTGTATCGCCTGTATAGTTCTTTCCTCGATGTATGCTATTCGCTCTGATTTAGTAAAACGCGGCCGGTAAATGTTTATTATAAATCCCAACCCGCAACCCGTATGACACACAAAATACCCAAATTTAAGGCCAGCAAATCACAGGTTATGCAATTTAACTGGTACCCGCGACCTGTGGGACACAAAATACCCAAAATTAAGGCCAGCAAATCACAGGTTATGCAATTTAACTGGTAACCCGAGCCGTAAGACACAAAATACCCAAAATTAAGGCCAGCAAATCACAGGTTATGCAATTTAACTGGTAACCCGAGCCGGAATCCTTAAAGCCGACGTCTGAATCTGATTTAATCCAGCCACTGGCTTTACCGTACCCAATACTTTTGCCGTTTTTCCAGAATCCGTGCAATCCTAACCCCGTTAGAATTACACCCCGTTAAACCGTGTACTCTAACCCCGTTAGAGTTACACCAAATTTCCGACCAATCTAACCCCGTTAGATTTGGCCCAACCGTTGTAGAATAATAAATCTAACCCCGTTAGATTTACTAGACTACTTTTCCCAGGTTCTCCGGTAATACCCCAAGTTCCCTTTTAGCACATAACACCAGTATTCAATACTGGGTAGATCCTGCGCCCTGCGCAACACCAATAAAATCCGTAATGCCGTAATTTCCTTCACATCCTTAAGCCACCGTGACTATTCTTAATTGAAATCAACTCGACCTTACTTATTTAAACTTCCGCCTTTAACTCCAAATACACCAACGCAAAACTCAAAACTGTAGGTAATAAATGCACACTTAACGAAACAAAATTAAACGTATGTTCTGACCAACTCCAAAACCAAGACTGATTCCGGTCCTGGCTACCCATATCGGCATCTCGACCTCATTTGCATTTTTGCCGACACCCACAATTGGGTGTCCGCAATGCGGTCGAGGTCGAGAGCCACACATCCGGTACTACAACAACAACAACAACAATGCCGGAGACACTCAATAATAAAGCACCATTTTGGTGCTGACATAGCCTAGCTATGTCGTTAACCGCAGATTAGGCCAGCAACAGTTGCAACATTAATCAATACCGTCATACGGCCACGCAGGGCCCCAGGTAAGTTTACATTGCGGACACAGCCGCCATAGCATAGTTTTACCAATTTCTACGCCTTGTAGCAACGCCTAAGCCTAACTTAAGTTCTAAGAGAGACTAGGTGGAGCCAGGGACTCCCTTAAGGTGTGGTTTTGATATAGGGTTTTATTTTAGTTTTAGTTTTTAGTTTGAAATAGGTTTAAGTGTGGCACAGCCACCTACATGTATCTAGGGTGTAACCGGATATCGACAGTTTCCGTTTCCGGTAAACGGTGAACATGTCACTCTATATAAGTATATGTATCTAAGGTGTAACCGGATATCGACAGTTTCCGTTTCCGGTAAACGGTGAACATGTCACTCTATATAAGTATATGTACTAAGGTGTAACCGGATATCGACAGTTTCCGTTTCCGGTAAAAATCGGTGAACATGTCACTCACACATTATAACGCGTGCGCTTTGCTCACGCAACGTCCTACAATATAGTTAGCTGCGCGGATTATGCAACTTTTGCGTAGACGGTGTAGCGGACATTTTCATACCGTCGATGTTTGCCTTGAATGTCCCACTCAACTGTACAATAGGTATCGAATGTCTGCTATATTGATAGTTCGCTTAAAAAATTTTATTTTTCGCAAAAGTTTAGGTTTCTTCATAATTTAGTTTTTCCTCAAAAATTTCGATTTCCCACCAAAATTTTAATTTCGTTCCTAAAATATGCATTCACGCCAAAATTTGATTTTGCCGCTAAAATTTAAATTGTTCCGCTAAAAGTTGAATGTTCCCGTTAAAATTTGAATGTTCCCGCCAAAATTTGAATATTCCCGCCAAAATTTAAATATTCCCGCCAAAATTTGAATATTCCCGCATAAAATTTAAATTGTCCCGCTAAAAGAATGTTCCCGCTAAAATTTGAATGTTCCCGCCAAAATTTGAATATTCCCGCCAAAATTTAAATGTTCCCACCAAAATTTGAATATTCCCGCATAGAATTTGAATTTCCCGCCAAAATTCAAATTCTGCCGGCAAAATTTGAATTTCCCGCCAAAATTTGAATTTCCCGCCGAAATTTAAGTTCTCCCGCCAAAATTTGAATTTTCCCACCCAAATTTAAATACTGCCGCCAAAATTTGAATTTTTCTGCAAATTTGGATTTATAACCAAAATTTAAGTTCTTCCGCCAAAATTTGAATATTCCCGCATAAAATTTGAATTTCCCGCCAAAATTCAAATTCTCCCGCCAAAATTTGAATTTCCCGCCAAAATTTAAATTCCCGCCAAAATTTCAATTCTCCCACCAGAATTTAAATTCTCCCGCCAGTGTTTGAATTTCCCGCCAAAACTTGGTTTTACCCTTAAAATTTGAATTTCCCGCCAAAATTTAAATTTCTTTCAAAAGTTGTTATTTCCCGCCTGATTTTAAGCCACCATCACAGTTTCAATTTCCTGCCAAATTAAAAAGTCCGCACACTGTTCGCGGATTATGAATTTGTCCGTTACACCGTTGCCGAAAACGCCTAAATGTCCATCAATTTGTATCGCAGGTGATACGACGAAAATTGCTCTTAATAAACGGTATGTACATGTATGCTGTCTGTTCAAAACGGTAGGGTCATTGCATGTGCGAAGCGCACGCATTATAACGTGTGAATGACAAGAAATTGTGTTATTTTTATGTTCAAAATTAGTTATAATGATATATTTAACTCACAATTTTTTGTTGCAAATATGCTATAATTGGTTGAAATGAAGTAAGAATTACGGAATTCATCCAAAATCTTAAAAATTTCGATGCATCTGCCATTTTCGGCTATTAATATTTTTGAAAAACCGATTAATATACATATACATCCCAGAATTCTGCCGAATAGTTTACAGTATTCGATTTATTTTTCGGATGCTCATTAACTGCCGACAGGCTTGTTCGTATTATTCTCATTATTATCGTATGATTAGTCATATTATTTGTGCTGTTAATAAACTGCCAGATTACTGAAATCTGTGAGCCTGATTGGAAGGCTATAGACCCGAACTATCAAAACCCACAGCCGGCTCCCCTGCAATTGATAGGCCCACACAGGCGGAGTTCATGTGTTTTTGAGACCATCCAATCCAGAAACCCATCGTCTTATAAAATTGTCTTGCCAGTTGGTCAGGAAAATTTATGGGTTGGGACAAGAAATCTATTCTTAACATATATAATTCATGCAATGCTGTCGATATATTTTTCCACAAGACGGGTGGGGAGACATTTTTTTCGGGTCTGTCAGGTGTTGCTACCCCCTTCCTGTTCATGCGCTTGAAATTATATTTCAGCTTAACCAGAATCTATTCAAGTGAGAAAGGGTTAAATAACAATTAGTATTTGGAATAATGTTTCATATCCAAATTTGTAAAATTTATGATATGCATATTCACATAATACCTATATGTAAAATAAACAAATACCTAAAGCTATGAAGAATACCACACGCCTCTTCGAACAAGTATTGTCTGGCAAAGTGCTGACTGGCCCAGTGGATCTGCATGAACCTGTATGTACCGTTGTTGAATTATACTCCATATCCAACGGTCGAATAAGGCATTCGCAGTTGTAAAACTCTGTTCCAGCTGTGTTTCCAGTAGTACAACCTGAATAGAAAATATTAAAGGTATTAACATTTTAACGTGGTTAACTTCAGCCGGTACCTAGCAGGATGCAACCGGATGTTGAAAAATGCCGACGCCGGATGTGTCAATCCAAATTTGCCAGAGCCGAAGTCGAAGGTGAAGTGAAATTATAGGTATAAGGTGCTGTCAATTTTAGCAAATATCTGTAAGGTGTTGTTAAACCTTTTAGTCTTATGCTTGTTTTTTTGACAGAATCTTCGCAATTTTCTCGTCAAAACTGTGCTAAAAGTTAAAATGAAACGCACCAAACGAATAAATTTTGTAAAACTGACACAAAATTTCAATCCTGAAATTGGAGAACTTCCGGCATAAATTCTGCCAGAACCGGATGGCGATTATCTGCCGGAGTCGGAGGCAGACCTCCTGTTGCACTAGCTGGTACATAACAGCGCGATATAAGAATACGTCTGAATATTAAAATAAACTTTTCAAATAAAGATTTGTCAACAGCGCGATATCTTTTGATATTAACAAATACACTGTAAATTTCCGTGAGTTGATTTTAACTCAAAATGAGTTGAATCCACTAAGGGATCTGAGCTCTGAATTAGATCTTTCAGAACTCAGAATTCTGAATTGATTGAACTCATGCAGAGTTAATTAACTAACCCAGAATTAAATCAGCTCAAACTTAGTTAATGTTTACTGTTATTAACTCAGGCCAGAAATAACCAGTTCTACTTTTGAGTTGATTAATCAACTCATCAGAATTTAAAGTGTACAATCCAAATATACCTGATTAATCAGTAACTTTCGAACCAGGAAATGGTGAGGTTTAAAATTCAGCACATTTAATTCTAGACGGTTTATACTCTACATCTGTGCAAATTTTGAGGTCAGCAATTACAGCAGTTCGTTAGTTTAAAACCTAGCTGGTGATCGGTCCTATAAGCATGTGAGAATATGTGCCCTATAATGTCAATTGTAATGTTCTTGCTTAGTTTCTATACTGTGAATTCAAATGAGTTGATTAATCAATTTAGCTAGCGAGTTGGTTATTTTTGAATTAATGTCAGTAAACATTAACTCACACTGAGTTGATCTGATTCTCAATCTGAGTTAAATCGACCCTGGGAGGGTAGATTAACTAACTCAGAATGAATTGAATCAACTCAAAATTCTGAGTTCTGATAGTCCTAACTCAGACTGAGTAATTCAACTGATTCTGAGTTAAAATCAACTCACTGAAATTTACTGTGTATTAGTTTTACCTGCAGCGCAAGGTGATAAATACGTCAACTGTAATTCTTGATCACACACCAAAAAGTGGCTTCTTGATCGGCATTGGCATTTTTTGACACAGTCTTCAAACGCACCAAACCGAAACAATAATCGTTGCGGTTTGCTTACATTTTGAGCAATTTTTGCGTCCATGAGAATTAATAATGATTGTTTTGAGTTGTCAATATTACGATAATTTTTGGTTAATTCTGCTTGATTGTCAGTTGCAATATTATGCAATCTCTGGTACTCTATATTGCGATTGAGTTGGTTTTGAAAATTGGCCAAATCTGACGATGGCATATGCGGTCTTAGAACAGGTTGCGATTCACAATGAAACAACGTTGTTGTAAACAAACCGTTTGATATTAAACCGGTCATAATTGCGAGCAGTAAAATTTGTCGAACATTAAATTTAAACCTGCGAACGATAATTGACCCAAAAACGTTACCGAATATAGGCGGCAGGGTCCACAAAATCCCGGCCATCATTGGTGCTTGGACTTGATTTAAACTGAACGCATGTTGAAAATACGGCGCAATAAATACGGTCAGACCGATGATTGCTGAAATTTGTATACCGTTTCGAAGTACAATACAACAAAATACAGGGTTACGTAGTAGTGATGTAATAATTTGGAACAATTCAACATTTGAATGCTTCGAAATTGCAGCCACTGAATAACTGCCAGCGGCTACTGGAGTGTTCTCGCGTGGCGTGCCGCAATGCGCTTGATCTGTATCGCGGCTACGGTATTCGGTCTTTTTCGCTAACGCACGAGGAAATCCAAGCATAGGCGTAACAATTGCTGATGCGAACACGAATACTATAATGAATCCGAGCCACCATGCGCCGTACCTTTAAGATAACACAACAACACTAAACACCATATTTAGCCAGGGTCCCTTTATGCCCATGCCATTTGCGTATGAACGGCTTGTAAAATCCGTCGAAAATTTTATTGGTGCTGGGTTTGAATTTTCACGTCAGAATCGTAATATTAATAGGGTATTATCGTTATTTCGGCCAATGTTACTGTAAGGGGCGTAACAGTAGATTAAGCGTATTCCTAAGCCTAAGTCTAAGTGTTGCAAAAATGAGTTCCTAATCCTAAGTCTAAGTCTAAGCAAAAAATGTAATCTAGAATCTAAACCTACTATTTTATAACCACCAGAAACCGTGGACGCCTCTTAATGTAAGATGGGCCGTTATTTCAACGTTATACAAAAACGACCATGAAATCTAGCGATAGTGCGCTATACCTTAATGGAAAAATTTTCAGCTAGTATCTTTAAATTTAAAAAAAATTATCTGCTATCGAAACATATGGTTATATTTATTAAAAATGGCAAAAATGTGTGTTAAATGTAGCTTAGATTTTAAAACATTAAGTTGCTAATATGTCCATGGATAATAGCTACTAGTTTTTCTTTATTTTTAACGGTTTTAAATTACATAGCTAACACTGACCGTCAGCCTACACGTTGACGCGGAAATATAAAGTCGTAGCAGAATAAATTGAGTACAATAAATCAGCTAAACTTTGAATCACAAATATGATCTGTTCGAAAGATACAAGACCTTCCTATCAGTAAACTAATGATAAAATATAAACGTTTGAAACCGTGGGTAAAATAGACAGGATGTAACCGGAACTGTAAAATGCCGGAACCAAAGCCTGAGGTCAACAAACTTGCCGAAAGCCGAAGCGAGGTGACACGAAATTAGGTAGCTAAAATGATGTTTTAAATTGCCAATCTTAGCAAATATTTGTAAACTGTTTAAATCTTTTGGTTTTACGCGTATGTTTTATCAAATATCGGCTTTTTTGCTCAAAATTGTGCCAAAAGTTAAAAGTTAAAACAAAACGGACCTATCGAATAAATACTCTAAACTGCTAAATTTTATACTACCGAAATTGCCGGAACCTTCGGCTCAAATTTTAGCCGAGCCGAAGGCATATCTCCGGTTGTACCCTGGTGCTTGATATAACGGGTTGTTTCTAATAAACTGCAGTCGTAGCTGCGTTAAAACTAACCATCCTGGTTCGCCAGGTTCAATATCGGCGGCACCTTTGAGGTAAAAGTAACCGTGAAGTTTAAGCGACCAACCACCGATAATGAACCCGATAACGCCAGCGATTTGCGGCACTCCTATCATGCATGTTATATAAACGACAGCGCTTCTTTGAGGTACATTTTCGTCTAAAAAATTAAAATTTAGAACCGTTAAAAATCAATTTACATTGCCAATTTTTATAAGTACTGACCATATTTACTGCAAAGCATTAACTTTAATTTCATCGGTAAACAGTTTTTGAAACATTTTTTAAAATTAATATATGCCATTTGAAAAATATACTAAATCTTCAACTTTTACTAAATCAGCGCAAAGGCGCAGGGCCTGTGAGTCGTAGGTGGCACTCGCTCCCCAATCTTCAGATTATGGGGCATAGTGGATCTCAATGTCACTCAGAGCTCGCACTATGAAGCTGTTCAATATCTGCTCTTAACACAGCGCAGCTCAACCCAAGTTACCGGTACTGTAGAGTTAAAGTAAACACTTCATTGCGTTGAAGCATCTTTGTCTGCTAAATTATTGAACAAGGTGATTTCGGTAAAATAACACTTTTTAGCAGTCGACCGACCATTTTACGTATCATTGCGCTCAGCTTCCAATATTAATTTGCTTGCGGCACCGCTGAATCAGCGAATGTTTTTCTTACAATTTGCGGATTGCGATATTAAGATGTGTAAAAAAGATTTTTTGCTGTTGTTTATTTTCGGTTTCGGTTCTAAATACCATGACGTCATTTGGTCTACGATAACATCCGTTACTTGTATATTTATTGGATTGGCTTATTAAATTTTTCCTTAAACTGGCCGAACTGACACATGGACACACAAACTTGTTGCACTGCAAAAAATGGTGAGTTAAATTGATTTTTTCCGAAATGGACTTTTCCAGACTACACAAAATGAGTCAAATTCGGCTCCGCCAGATTGAAATACGACGACTCACTCAGCGAGTGTGCAGTGTGGTGATGTGAAAGTTTGAGTTTGCCTTTAATACTAGCAAATATTGACTTACTTAAAACTCTGGGTTTTTTTCAACGCCACTCTAAGCGGCAGCCGCTTTGTTTACTTTATCACATTACATTTTTGAACTAAATTATGCTTATTTATTTAGCAGGACAGTATCTGAATATATTTCTTTTCCGGAAACGATTTCGCTTTTACGATCCATTCACAGTAAATTCAAATGAATTCAATATAATCAACTCAGCTACCGAGTTTAGTTATTTCTGATATAATAGGCAGTAAGCATTATATCACTCTGAGATGAGTTGATTATCACACTCTGTTGATTTGATTCCGGATGAGTTGATTAATTAAAACTCAGGCCTATCTCAGACTGTGCGATTGAACCCATTCGATGTTAACCCTTTCTCACATGAATATTATCAATTTCATAGGATATTGCAAACAGTAAGCATTATCTCGCTATGAGTTGAGTTGATTATCACACTCTGTTGATTTGATTTAGGGTCAGTTGATCAATTAAAAAAACTCAGTGATAACTCAGACCGTGTGATTCAACTCATTCGATGTTAAACTATTCTCACATGAATATTTTCAATTTCATATGATATTGCGCTCTCAAGGTATGATTCGATCCCCAGTCTCTCGAGTGGGAGGTGTATACGATGACCACTCAGCTATAGGAGCTTGACGCTCGAACCCGAGGGAGCTCTCACGTCTTGTAGCGAAAATTTGCACTGCACATATATGTTAGAATTATCAAACACTGCTCACAGTGTCTGTGTTGCTCATGTATTAATTGTACTTAGTTTCTCATAGTATACTCTATGAGTTAAATAGGTTAAAATCAACTCACTGCAATTTACAGTATTATTCATTACCTAAATAAGCAATTTTGACAGGTGTAGTTGCTGCTGCATACGATTGTAAAAATCTCGAAATGACAAATAGATAAAATATTGAGTTTGCCCATTTGGTACCGGCGTACGTCGTTTCAGCCGTTGACTCTATCGCACGTTGCGTACTACTGTTCGGCGTGATGTTAGTCGAAGGTACTCGACAAAAAGCGGTCCCAAAATCATGGCTTACGATATCTGGTTGCTGCGAGCGATTATAACCATCAAACCGTTTCATATCTGAATTTTGCCGCACAAATTTGTCGACCGCATCGTTTGTTTCCAACTGGGATCGAACCAACGCGTCTCGAGTGTCGTGCGGCAGCGTTGACCACTGCGCCATTGTGAATAAAAAACTACTGCACGCGTATACTATAAACCCGGACGCAATCCAACGGCCTTTATGTCCACGATCGGATACATATGCAAGAATGATAGGTAGAAATATTGCTAATACATCGCCAACGCTTGCAATAATTCCAATTTGAGTGTTGTTCAGTGAAAATTGAGCTTCTAACGTTGATACAACAGAGAAAAATACGCCAATTTGCATGTTATATGCAGCCTGACCGCACGCAAGTATAAGCAATAGAAATTGTGGCGTGTTGCAGTTGCGTTGTAAGCATCGCGGATACCATCCAAGCCATCCATAGCGTAAATGATCTTGTGATTTTTTACCGACGACACCACAACTTAGCAGGGTTGTTGGTTTTGTAGTTTCGCTGCATTCCATCATTGAAATAGCATTTGACCCACGGTCCAGTTTTATCGGCGGTGACAACAAAACACGGTTAAGTAGACAGTTTATACGCTTTGTCACAAATTGTTTTAATTTAAACTCAAATTACTATTTTTAAATTAATTGATAGCAAAATTAAATTAATTTGCTGAAATTACTTTTCAATTACCATTGTGGTTGTATTGGTTTTGATAAATAATTTTCGTTGTTGTTTGCTTCGACTTTTTACTCAGGCTTGTAGCCAGCTCACCTTGCTGGGGGGAGGTAAAAATTTTTCAGGAGGGGCATTCAAGGGTTTTCAATGAGTTACAAGCAAGGCTGAAAACTTTCTAGGAGGGGCCCAAAAAATTTCCAGCGGGGCTGAGACCGCTTGGTCCCCCTTGGCTACGGACGGGCAAGACTCTTACTACACCAAAAACAAGTTCCCACATAAGCAAATAATCACTCGAATAATTAAATGACATAGGCTTTTAGGGTGGTATTTTATTGGGTTAACTTCAGTGTTAATAGGTTTAGGCTTAGGTTTAGCATTAAGATTTTAGGCTTGGGAAAAGAATAAACAGTACAATCAAAACACTGGTGTGGGGCAAATTGAACAAGTACCAAAAACATCTGCTGCTTGGATCGCATACAGGGCTTGAAACCACGATTACACTGTAAATTCCAGCGAGTTAATTAATCAACTCCGACGGAAAGTTAGTTATTTCTGAGTGAATATAAGTAAACTTTAACAGCTCACTCTGAGTTCAGTTGATTCTCACTATGAGTTAAGTTGACTCCGGGGGAGTTGATGAATTAAAGTAGAATGAGTTGAATACGCTCACAATTGTAAGTTCTGGTTGTGCTAACTCAGAGTGAGGGATTGAACTCATCCTAAAAATTAACTCACTGGAATTTTCAGTGAATATGCAAATTCTACTGCTACCTTTATAATACTTTGTGATGCGCCCATAGGTGCCGAAGGTGGGAAGGCAGGGGGGCACTTTCACCCCCAATGTTCAGATTTGGGGGCACAGCCCCTATAAATAATGTGGCGAATTGTGCTGGATGGCATTTGATTAAAATGCAATAATAAATATTTCAATACAGTTTACTTGCACTGTAAATTCCGATGAGCTGATTAATCAACTCACAGAGAGAATTGTCTGAGTTAACAATAAATACTAACTCACTCTGAGCTGATTTAATTCTGGGTGAGTTGATGCGTAAAATAAATTACGAATTTGGCTAAAATAGAATTGATATAAGGTAACAAAATTTGTAACTACGAAACTTATATTCAAGTATTTCTGGGACGTGTCCCCAGGATAGCTCGCACAATACAACGAATACTGTGGACCATGTCCTTGGACACAATCCTACGCCATTTCCGCATGAGCTTTGATGCCAGGCACCAGGGTTCCAACCGGAACTGGATTTTGTCGGAAGCGGAATCGGAATCTGAATTAAGTTTTAGTAATTCTATTATAAAGTTAAAAGTGTATGACTTTTAACCTTTGTTGCAGTATGCCTGTTTCGGTTACTGTTCACAGTTTCAGCAAAAATTGTTTATATAGCTGACGGAATACACGTAACAACTCGGAATATTTACTAAGAAAAAACCAACAGAATTGCAAAGATCCTTGTTTATCGTCATTTACTCCAAATTGAAAAATAATAACGCCGTAATCAAGGTAACGGAAGTTGAACTGAAGAAACACATCCAGAGCGTCTTTCCAACGATCACCCAGTATAGCAACACAGACTCCACCAGCGATGCGTGGGAAAATTCATGTTGTCTGGTCAAGTACTCACTTGCGGATGCCATTCGATGTACCCAAGCGTCACTAAGATATCGCTCGACGAGTTTCTCGAGACATGTGCCATTCATATTATACCCAGGAAACCACGGGTCCGGTCGTTCGGGGCGCGGTATCCGGAAGACCAGATGACCAAGACTTAATTTTGTTGAAACACTTGTCTGTCGTGTTTCGTTCGCAAAAAAGGTAGAACGTTTTTCTGTGGGACTAGAATCGAATAAGATTAAGCTTTAGACTATCATTTTGTGTGGCTTAGGGTTAGGCTAGGCTTAGGAATATGCTCATTCTTACGCTTAGGCTTAAGCTAAGGTTTGGGCTTAGGCTTAGGCTTAGGCTTAAGAATATGCTTACAATACTGTTCTGGCCCTGTTCTTTACATTGGCCCGGCACATTTGTGAATACAGCCACTGGTAAAACCGTTTCGCTTAGCATAAATATTTATTCTTTTACTCTTTAGGCATTTAAAATTTGAAAAAAAACGACAAGAACGCTGCGATACTGTTGACTTGAATAGCTGCGCAACGGAAAACTGCAATAAAATACGCAAAAACAGAAGAAACACAAATTTTTGAGCTGTGCAAATCAGTAAACAAATTCCTTTAGTTTCAAGTATGTCAAAAATTGTTGTTGTTATATTTGTAAATTGCAAAATTGTCAAGCATCGCAATTATGCAGTATTAATATAGTACGAACCACAGCTTAAACGCACACGGATAAATTGCAACTAAGACAAAGTCCTAAGTGGTCGTATTTTTTTCCAAAAACGCATTCAATTGCTTAGCGAACCCCCGACCCCAGAAATGAAGGAAGCCTCCGTCACCCCAGGGGTTCGGCACCAAAATTTAAAAACAAACTAATTTCAGTACTAAACTTTAAAGTTTGTCTTTTATATTTGGTCTTTGTTTCGATCTGTAACGGATGATTACAATTACTATACTTTCGTCATTTCTTGATTTTGATGTCCTCTCATGTTGATTTTGAGAGCAGCCTCAATCGCATCCCCTGCAGAAAATCTTTGCTGAAACTAACAGTTATTAGTCGATTTTGACGTAAACTCTACCGTTGCTTGGCTTGCAGCGGTCAGCTGACGCGGCAATGTCACGCCTGTACCCAACTCACCTTGCTAAGGGGGTGGGCTAAAAATTTTCCGGAGGAGCATTCAAAGGCTTTCAATGAGTTATAAGCAGGGTTGAAAATTTTCTAGGGGGCCCAAATTTTTCCAGGGGGGGCCGAGCCACTCCATGACCCCCCGTTGGCTACGGACCTGGGCAAGGTTTGTGTCCAGTTAATACTAGATGAACAGACACGATCACAGATGAAAACGGTTTATGTTTGTATTAAAAACAAAACAAAAGTGTATATTAATACTTTGCTCAGCTCAATTATAACGGCGATATGCAGTCAAAACATCTACGCAATATTTAAAGTATTGCACGTTTGCAACAAAATACAAAATATTAATAAAATCGTTGCACTTTTTTTTCACTGCACAAATTGCAGTTTTGTACTGCAAAACTGCAAACAGATCGCGTGTTAGTTTAAAAAAAGCGTTTAAGAAAAGGT